>JBAIAA010001812.1:0-33852 GCA_037893245.1 Crossaster papposus | reverse complement strand
CCGGCCCCCCCCCCCCCCCCCCACATCGTTGGTGGCGCCGGGGTGGAGGTAACACCGGAGTCTTCTGGTGAGCCTCTCCGGGGTGCATTGTTTGACCCGGTCTGTCAGGCCCAGGACAAACTTGATGGTCTAGTTGTCCCTGGTGTAACTGGGAGGATGACCTGCAACTTTGAGGGTTGCGGTGTCGATTTCCCGGGCTGGGGGCAAATGGTCGACCACCGGCGGATAGCCCACAGTTCTAAGACGCGGGTTCGGTGCCCGGTGTGTAGAGTTAAGGCCGTGACGCCAGATATTTGGTTGGCCCATCTTGCCCAGGATCATACTCAGTATGTCCTGGACATAGATGTGGCCGTCCTTCAATCGTTGTTTAAAGTCAGCGGATGTAAATGGGTCTTTTCGACCCTTTAGGTCTTTTTATAGGAGTATTGTACTCTTTTTAATAGGAGTATCGTTTATGACCGTTTAGGTCTTGTAGTGGATAGTATGTTTTTTGTTTGTATACGTTCTATGGCAGAGAGTTAGGGTCGTACCCTACCATGGTAATGCGTGGGTAGCGTGGCTACACTCTCTGTCTGTACCGTCCTGTTTTAGTGTTTTGTGAGTTTTATATTCCGGTTACGGGCAGGGGGGCTCGAGACCCCACAACACTGTAGTTCGGCGATTTGGTAAGTCGATCTGCCCGGGGCTTTCAGCCCCAAATCAAAAAACAGTATCTGTTCTTTTCAGCTTAATATCTGAAACGCTGTTCATCGAACAGCCAGTATATTAATCTGATTTTTGGATTTGGGCCGTGGAATAGAGGCTTGCCTCGTCCCGGCCATGGGTTGGCCCGGTATAGCAGTACATCCGGGATTCGGCCCACTCCCCTCGGGGAACATCAATTAATACAAAAACAGGTCTCGTCTATTATGTGTATTCCTATGTCGCCTCACTTTTACAAGTTCTTTCTTCGCTTTACTTCGTGGCTTTCTTATATTTGAACATTTCAATTTGTCTCAATTAAATAATTGTATGAAGACCGATCTCTTTGTTTTTGGTTGATTTCTGATGAAAGGGAAAAACAACAACAACAAAAACAAACAAACAAACAAACACCCCAACAGATCCTCTGCGACTGGTTGTATTTTTTTTTGGCGAAGATGTATTAGATTTCTTTATCTTTTCCATATTTTTAGAAATTCATATGATTTCATATAAATGTAGACTTTAAATGTTCTTTTTGTTTTTGGTCTTGTTTGTTTGAATTCCATTTTTTGTTCTAAATACTGTATAGGTAATAATGCAGGGCCCTTTTTTATAGCTTTTTTTTTGTAAGTGATAAAACCTCAAATACAATAAATAACAGTGCTTTTAACAGTTCAGTTTTTATGTTTGTATTCTAATGTTGCGATTATTCGTTTGCTTGCTTTCCTCTCTCTCTCTCGTTGACTGTTTATTTCTCCTCTCGTGTCGTTATTTTGGGAGGGAAACCTCTGCCACGATTTGTTGCTAGAGGGCGCCCTGACTTTCGTTTGCCTGGCGTGCTCCTATCGCGTCCGCGCATAGGAGTGATATATAATACACTGCCTCGCCCATTCAATCGATCTAGTCTAGTCTGAGCAGAGAAGGAAAGAAGAAAATTTAAAAAAAATGTCTGGCCGTGGCAAAGGAGGAAAAGGACTGGGCAAAGGGGGTGCCAAGCGTCACCGCAGCCTTTTGTTATTCAGCACCTGTGCGCGCAGTGGTTTTTGTTCATTCAGTCTCCATTACGAGAAGTAGTGGTTTCTTGTTTGATGTATGTTTAATATATGTGTTTGTTGTATCTCTGTGCAGACAAATCCGTGACAGTTTTCAATGTGGTTTATGAGGGACGATCTGCGGCCAGTGTGGAGGCAGGTCAATCGGTAGGCAACAGGGACACACCGTCGGGATAACAGAAATCGTCTGAGAAAGCAGGTAAGGTTTTTGGGTGCTTTGGGTTTTTGCTGTTATGATTTCATCGCTTAGATTGAAGACAGACAGACAGACAGACCTCGTTCAAAAAATGTATCCCTGTCTCCACGCATCCAAAAATGGATGCGGTGCACTCAACCGTACAGTAAGTGTGTCGCGCGTGATTGGCTACTTGGCGTGCTTCGGCCAATCCACCGGAATGCTATAACTAGTGCTGTCACCCCCCTCGTACGGCACTTTCACTGCAGATCGCAATCTACTGTCACCAATTACTTCAAGATGACTGGACGAGGAAAGAGCGGAAAAGCAAGAAGCAAGGCCAGGAGCAGGTCCTCAAGGGCGGGACTGCAGTTCCCCGTGGGTCGCGTTCATCGATTTTTGCGAAGGGGCAACTACGCTGAGCGGGTTGGAGCCGGTGCACCGGTCTACCTGGCAGCCGTGATGGAATACCTGACCGCGGAGATCCTGGAGCTGGCCGGTAACGCAGCACGAGACAATAAGAAGACGAGAATTAACCCTCGACATCTGCAGCTTGCTATACGCAACGACGAAGAGCTTAACAAGTTGATGAGTGGGGTTACCATCGCGCAAGGCGGTGTGCTTCCCAACATCCAGCAAGTACTTCTGCCCAAAAAGGCCGCCAAAGTATCAAAGTAATACAAACAAATTACTTTGCCTCCACAAACAAAACCAAAAGGCTCTTTTCAGGGCCACCACATATTTACAAGAGAGAAACGCCGCTGTCTGTCTGTTCTTCATTTTAAAATAAAGTTTAAAAAGAGACAAATTTAGATAATACATGTGTAGATTTTAACTTTCACAGCCAAAGGCCCGCTGAGTTTGTTCAATGGCTTCGTTAATTTTTTTAAAGAATCGCCTTCCCTTTTCCTGCTTATAAAAATATTAAGAAAGTGTTTGTTGTCATCCGGGCGCGCGTGCGTTTTAACTTGTATCCCGGCGACCTTCATATAAAAACTAGTTCATTAAATATGCAACGCGCGCACTGTGACTTCAACAAAGCAAAAATAAATACGCGCTGTGTCTGTACTCTATATATACATGTACTACGCGTACTGTACAGTACATGCATGTTCAGTTTGTAAAAGTACGTGAATGATATTATACCCGCGACCCAGCACATCAAAATCAAGAATAAGTCGGAAAAAGACTTTCGGAGATATAAATATAATAAGATTGCAAATTCAATAAGCTTTGTAATGACATCCATCACAAGCCTTTAGCTCGGAAATTATTGGTTACGAGTTACAGACTGGGGATGGGTATCATTAGAAAGCCTATGGAATTTCAAATGTTACTATGTACATATCGTGAATTGTCATTTCCCGCTTATTATTGATTTTGATATCCTGGGTCACATTTTCATAGATTTAACAAAAACATTGGAAATGTGGTGAGTTGACACTTCGCGTGTGGTCTATTAGCTTTGTTTTCGTGTTCTGTCTTACCTGGGCCCAATTTCATAACAAATGGAAGCACAACAATTTGCTTAGCATGAAACATTTTCCTTGGCCAAACTGAAGATTTCCGAACACGTTTTATTGACGGTCGTGAATTCTCGTTAACGTTCGCGACTACAATTTCGACGTCTGGGTGTACACAATTAAATGGTCAGGCCATAGAACCAGACTATTTTCACCGCCCACAAAGTGGGACATTTAGGTTCTGCTTGAAAACAAATAAACCGGCCTGAACGGTAAACGATCGAGGCGCGGTTGTGCCGAAGGGCGCCATCTATCGGCACGCTCGTACCGGCAGGTCTGTGTGTATTTACAGCGGCGAGGCGCAGTGCAGCATGGCGATAATTTTGATACCAGTCGCATTTTTCCAGATTTTCAAGTGACTTTTGGTTTAAAAAAATGAATTTGTAAAAGAATATTGTCGATTTGTATGAAAATGTGTTATGAAAACCCCCCAAGCTCATGAATATTGATGTAAATTAACGTGCCAAAAGTTGGTAATTTCTATAAACGGGTTTGCGTCGGGCTCTGTGAGAAGTCCTTTTCTTGACCCCAAATACACAAATTAGAAAAGTTAAAATAAGAATATTATTCGGATGAGAACAATGGGCGGGGGAATCAATTTGCATGCATAATTCCAGAGCGCCCTATTGGTTCAATGTCAATCGTTATCGCTTCTCGGCCTTTTGGCTAAGATCATGTGTGGCTTTTTTGCTCCCGTGATTTTGAAGCGGAGTCAGGTTTTGTCGTGTTGAGCTGATATATTTTGTATATCAGTTTATTCCTTTTGGTTTATAGACCAGGTTGGTCTTATTTTCGCCGAATTTTATTTTATTTTCGGTGGTCGTTTTGAAGGTTTTTGGTTTGTTTTTTTGGTTGCTGGCTGTATACGCAGTGCTGTATCAGCCAGCGCCATTCGTTTACGTACGGCCTTTGTTCCCCCCGTGTAAGTCCACGGGCCCATAGGTTTGTACGTGTTTCTTTGTCCGTCCGTACAGTGTACGGCTTTTCCTTTGTGGTTCATTTACCCGTGGCGCTTACATAACACCAGTTGTGTGTGTAGTGCTACGGGTTTTTCCTATTTCTTTGTGTGGGTGAAGGCAATAAGTCTTGCCTTCACGCCATTTTTGTATATACGATAGTGTTGTGTATGTGCCGCGCTTGTATTTTGTTTTATACATAGCGCGTGTGCTTATACTTTACTTTCTTGTTTTGCTGGACTAGGCAGTTGCTAGTCCAGCCTTGTTTTAATACCCAGGAGGTTTTTCCTTTCTTGGTATTTTGTATTCTTTGGTTTATTTCCAGCATGTCTGGAATTAATACTTCTAGTGCTAGGCGTCCCCGCGCTTTCGAACTTAGTTTCGATGGCAAGGAGACGCCTAGCGGTGTCTTTAAGGTCCTCCGGGGGATTGGGATTGTCCCGTCCACCCACCTGGAGGCCTTACAACCCCTTTCCGGCGGCCGGTTTGACCTCACGTTCAAATCGGCCGTCTTTGCTCGTCGTTTCGAGTTTGATCTGGACCAGCTTCCTGGGTGTCGAGTTACATCCTTCGACATGAAGCTGGTCACAGTGAATTATATAGAGATGGATCTTGACGACAATGTCGTCAGATCCATTTTCTCTCAGTACGGCAGGGTCCATAAGGGTAGGTTTCTGACCTACCCCGAGGAGCCTGCCGTATTTACTGGCACCCGGCAATACTTAATGTCGGGTGTCAGATCCATTCCCTCGGTTCTCCGCATCGGGAATCGCAATGCCTGGGTCGGCCACTCTGGTCAGACCCGGACTTGCGCCCGATGCGGAAGCCCTGGCCACTCTGCAGGCAAATGTATCACCGTAAGGTGTTACAGATGCTTGCAGTTGGGTCATCCCTCCGGGGAGTGCCCCAACAAAGTCATGTGCACTTTCTGCGGGGACGAGGGGCACAGTTTTAAACTGTGCCCTAGGTCCTTCGCAGAGAGGGTGCGACCCGCCAAGCGGTGGGCAGATGTGGTGGTGCAGGGGAAATCTGCCCCTGCACAACATAAGGGGGAGGCTTCTCCGCCTCTTGAAGCGCCCACGCTTGTGGGTGCCGAAGGGGCGGCAAGCCCTTCCTCTTTTTCTAGCTCCGGGCCCGGTCCGTCGGGCTCGGAGACTGTAACGGTGTCCGATACCAATATGGTATCGGACTTCGAACTGCCTCGAGCACCGTGTATTCGGTGCTCGAAGGATGCCGGTCCTCTACGATCCGTGGAAGGGTGGCTTTGTTTCCACTGCAACCGCTGGATCACGAGGACCGTTAAGTTCAGCTTTGTCGGTTGCGGTGGCTGCATGGGAGACGGCGTTGAGACCGTTGTCTCTTGTGACACTGTTGAGTGTCAGGCCGCCGCAATCGAGAAAGCTGTTCCTTTTGTCCCTGTATCAAGGAAGGGGAAGGCGAAGAAGAAGAAGAAGAGGTCGCGAGACCCTTCTTCCGACTCAGATGCCCCCTCTTCCAAAATACAGGGAACTAACCCCTCGGACTCTCCGGAGTCTGAGATGGTATTAGACGAGCCAATTGGCTCGGTTAAAGCCCCTACCGGCCCCCCCCCCCCCCACATCGTTGGTGGCGCCGGGGTGGAGGTAACACCGGAGTCTTCTGGTGAGCCTCTCCGGGGTGCATTGTTTGACCCGGTCTGTCAGGCCCAGGACAAACTTGATGGTCTAGTTGTCCCTGGTGTAACTGGGAGGATGACCTGCAACTTTGAGGGTTGCGGTGTCGATTTCCCGGGCTGGGGGCAAATGGTCGACCACCGGCGGATAGCCCACAGTTCTAAGACGCGGGTTCGGTGCCCGGTGTGTAGAGTTAAGGCCGTGACGCCAGATATTTGGTTGGCCCATCTTGCCCAGGATCATACTCAGTATGTCCTGGACATAGATGTGGCCGTCCTTCAATCGTTGTTTAAAGTCAGCGGATGTAAATGGGTCTTTTCGACCCTTTAGGTCTTTTTATAGGAGTATTGTACTCTTTTTAATAGGAGTATCGTTTATGACCGTTTAGGTCTTGTAGTGGATAGTATGTTTTTTGTTTGTATACGTTCTATGGCAGAGAGTTAGGGTCGTACCCTACCATGGTAATGCGTGGGTAGCGTGGCTACACTCTCTGTCTGTACCGTCCTGTTTTAGTGTTTTGTGAGTTTTATATTCCGGTTACGGGCAGGGGGGCTCGAGACCCCACAACACTGTAGTTCGGCGATTTGGTAAGTCGATCTGCCCGGGGCTTTCAGCCCCAAATCAAAAAACAGTATCTGTTCTTTTCAGCTTAATATCTGAAACGCTGTTCATCGAACAGCCAGTATATTAATCTGATTTTTGGATTTGGGCCGTGGAATAGAGGCTTGCCTCGTCCCGGCCATGGGTTGGCCCGGTATAGCAGTACATCCGGGATTCGGCCCACTCCCCTCGGGGAACATCAATTAATACAAAAACAGGTCTCGTCTATTATGTGTATTCCTATGTCGCCTCACTTTTACAAGTTCTTTCTTCGCTTTACTTCGTGGCTTTCTTATATTTGAACATTTCAATTTGTCTCAATTAAATAATTGTATGAAGACCGATCTCTTTGTTTTTGGTTGATTTCTGATGAAAGGGAAAAACAACAACAACAAAAACAAACAAACAAACAAACACCCCAACAGATCCTCTGCGACTGGTTGTATTTTTTTTTGGCGAAGATGTATTAGATTTCTTTATCTTTTCCATATTTTTAGAAATTCATATGATTTCATATAAATGTAGACTTTAAATGTTCTTTTTGTTTTTGGTCTTGTTTGTTTGAATTCCATTTTTTGTTCTAAATACTGTATAGGTAATAATGCAGGGCCCTTTTTTATAGCTTTTTTTTTGTAAGTGATAAAACCTCAAATACAATAAATAACAGTGCTTTTAACAGTTCAGTTTTTATGTTTGTATTCTAATGTTGCGATTATTCGTTTGCTTGCTTTCCTCTCTCTCTCTCGTTGACTGTTTATTTCTCCTCTCGTGTCGTTATTTTGGGAGGGAAACCTCTGCCACGATTTGTTGCTAGAGGGCGCCCTGACTTTCGTTTGCCTGGCGTGCTCCTATCGCGTCCGCGCATAGGAGTGATATATAATACACTGCCTCGCCCATTCAATCGATCTAGTCTAGTCTGAGCAGAGAAGGAAAGAAGAAAATTTAAAAAAAATGTCTGGCCGTGGCAAAGGAGGAAAAGGACTGGGCAAAGGGGGTGCCAAGCGTCACCGCAGCCTTTTGTTATTCAGCACCTGTGCGCGCAGTGGTTTTTGTTCATTCAGTCTCCATTACGAGAAGTAGTGGTTTCTTGTTTGATGTATGTTTAATATATGTGTTTGTTGTATCTCTGTGCAGACAAATCCGTGACAGTTTTCAATGTGGTTTATGAGGGACGATCTGCGGCCAGTGTGGAGGCAGGTCAATCGGTAGGCAACAGGGACACACCGTCGGGATAACAGAAATCGTCTGAGAAAGCAGGTAAGGTTTTTGGGTGCTTTGGGTTTTTGCTGTTATGATTTCATCGCTTAGATTGAAGACAGACAGACAGACAGACCTCGTTCAAAAAATGTATCCCTGTCTCCACGCATCCAAAAATGGATGCGGTGCACTCAACCGTACAGTAAGTGTGTCGCGCGTGATTGGCTACTTGGCGTGCTTCGGCCAATCCACCGGAATGCTATAACTAGTGCTGTCACCCCCCTCGTACGGCACTTTCACTGCAGATCGCAATCTACTGTCACCAATTACTTCAAGATGACTGGACGAGGAAAGAGCGGAAAAGCAAGAAGCAAGGCCAGGAGCAGGTCCTCAAGGGCGGGACTGCAGTTCCCCGTGGGTCGCGTTCATCGATTTTTGCGAAGGGGCAACTACGCTGAGCGGGTTGGAGCCGGTGCACCGGTCTACCTGGCAGCCGTGATGGAATACCTGACCGCGGAGATCCTGGAGCTGGCCGGTAACGCAGCACGAGACAATAAGAAGACGAGAATTAACCCTCGACATCTGCAGCTTGCTATACGCAACGACGAAGAGCTTAACAAGTTGATGAGTGGGGTTACCATCGCGCAAGGCGGTGTGCTTCCCAACATCCAGCAAGTACTTCTGCCCAAAAAGGCCGCCAAAGTATCAAAGTAATACAAACAAATTACTTTGCCTCCACAAACAAAACCAAAAGGCTCTTTTCAGGGCCACCACATATTTACAAGAGAGAAACGCCGCTGTCTGTCTGTTCTTCATTTTAAAATAAAGTTTAAAAAGAGACAAATTTAGATAATACATGTGTAGATTTTAACTTTCACAGCCAAAGGCCCGCTGAGTTTGTTCAATGGCTTCGTTAATTTTTTTAAAGAATCGCCTTCCCTTTTCCTGCTTATAAAAATATTAAGAAAGTGTTTGTTGTCATCCGGGCGCGCGTGCGTTTTAACTTGTATCCCGGCGACCTTCATATAAAAACTAGTTCATTAAATATGCAACGCGCGCACTGTGACTTCAACAAAGCAAAAATAAATACGCGCTGTGTCTGTACTCTATATATACATGTACTACGCGTACTGTACAGTACATGCATGTTCAGTTTGTAAAAGTACGTGAATGATATTATACCCGCGACCCAGCACATCAAAATCAAGAATAAGTCGGAAAAAGACTTTCGGAGATATAAATATAATAAGATTGCAAATTCAATAAGCTTTGTAATGACATCCATCACAAGCCTTTAGCTCGGAAATTATTGGTTACGAGTTACAGACTGGGGATGGGTATCATTAGAAAGCCTATGGAATTTCAAATGTTACTATGTACATATCGTGAATTGTCATTTCCCGCTTATTATTGATTTTGATATCCTGGGTCACATTTTCATAGATTTAACAAAAACATTGGAAATGTGGTGAGTTGACACTTCGCGTGTGGTCTATTAGCTTTGTTTTCGTGTTCTGTCTTACCTGGGCCCAATTTCATAACAAATGGAAGCACAACAATTTGCTTAGCATGAAACATTTTCCTTGGCCAAACTGAAGATTTCCGAACACGTTTTATTGACGGTCGTGAATTCTCGTTAACGTTCGCGACTACAATTTCGACGTCTGGGTGTACACAATTAAATGGTCAGGCCATAGAACCAGACTATTTTCACCGCCCACAAAGTGGGACATTTAGGTTCTGCTTGAAAACAAATAAACCGGCCTGAACGGTAAACGATCGAGGCGCGGTTGTGCCGAAGGGCGCCATCTATCGGCACGCTCGTACCGGCAGGTCTGTGTGTATTTACAGCGGCGAGGCGCAGTGCAGCATGGCGATAATTTTGATACCAGTCGCATTTTTCCAGATTTTCAAGTGACTTTTGGTTTAAAAAAATGAATTTGTAAAAGAATATTGTCGATTTGTATGAAAATGTGTTATGAAAACCCCCCAAGCTCATGAATATTGATGTAAATTAACGTGCCAAAAGTTGGTAATTTCTATAAACGGGTTTGCGTCGGGCTCTGTGAGAAGTCCTTTTCTTGACCCCAAATACACAAATTAGAAAAGTTAAAATAAGAATATTATTCGGATGAGAACAATGGGCGGGGGAATCAATTTGCATGCATAATTCCAGAGCGCCCTATTGGTTCAATGTCAATCGTTATCGCTTCTCGGCCTTTTGGCTAAGATCATGTGTGGCTTTTTTGCTCCCGTGATTTTGAAGCGGAGTCAGGTTTTGTCGTGTTGAGCTGATATATTTTGTATATCAGTTTATTCCTTTTGGTTTATAGACCAGGTTGGTCTTATTTTCGCCGAATTTTATTTTATTTTCGGTGGTCGTTTTGAAGGTTTTTGGTTTGTTTTTTTGGTTGCTGGCTGTATACGCAGTGCTGTATCAGCCAGCGCCATTCGTTTACGTACGGCCTTTGTTCCCCCCGTGTAAGTCCACGGGCCCATAGGTTTGTACGTGTTTCTTTGTCCGTCCGTACAGTGTACGGCTTTTCCTTTGTGGTTCATTTACCCGTGGCGCTTACATAACACCAGTTGTGTGTGTAGTGCTACGGGTTTTTCCTATTTCTTTGTGTGGGTGAAGGCAATAAGTCTTGCCTTCACGCCATTTTTGTATATACGATAGTGTTGTGTATGTGCCGCGCTTGTATTTTGTTTTATACATAGCGCGTGTGCTTATACTTTACTTTCTTGTTTTGCTGGACTAGGCAGTTGCTAGTCCAGCCTTGTTTTAATACCCAGGAGGTTTTTCCTTTCTTGGTATTTTGTATTCTTTGGTTTATTTCCAGCATGTCTGGAATTAATACTTCTAGTGCTAGGCGTCCCCGCGCTTTCGAACTTAGTTTCGATGGCAAGGAGACGCCTAGCGGTGTCTTTAAGGTCCTCCGGGGGATTGGGATTGTCCCGTCCACCCACCTGGAGGCCTTACAACCCCTTTCCGGCGGCCGGTTTGACCTCACGTTCAAATCGGCCGTCTTTGCTCGTCGTTTCGAGTTTGATCTGGACCAGCTTCCTGGGTGTCGAGTTACATCCTTCGACATGAAGCTGGTCACAGTGAATTATATAGAGATGGATCTTGACGACAATGTCGTCAGATCCATTCTCTCTCAGTACGGCAGGGTCCATAAGGGTAGGTTTCTGACCTACCCCGAGGAGCCTGCCGTATTTACTGGCACCCGGCAATACTTAATGTCGGGTGTCAGATCCATTCCCTCGGTTCTCCGCATCGGGAATCGCAATGCCTGGGTCGGCCACTCTGGTCAGACCCGGACTTGCGCCCGATGCGGAAGCCCTGGCCACTCTGCAGGCAAATGTATCACCGTAAGGTGTTACAGATGCTTGCAGTTGGGTCATCCCTCCGGGGAGTGCCCCAACAAAGTCATGTGCACTTTCTGCGGGGACGAGGGGCACAGTTTTAAACTGTGCCCTAGGTCCTTCGCAGAGAGGGTGCGACCCGCCAAGCGGTGGGCAGATGTGGTGGTGCAGGGGAAATCTGCCCCTGCACAACATAAGGGGGAGGCTTCTCCGCCTCTTGAAGCGCCCACGCTTGTGGGTGCCGAAGGGGCGGCAAGCCCTTCCTCTTTTTCTAGCTCCGGGCCCGGTCCGTCGGGCTCGGAGACTGTAACGGTGTCCGATACCAATATGGTATCGGACTTCGAACTGCCTCGAGCACCGTGTATTCGGTGCTCGAAGGATGCCGGTCCTCTACGATCCGTGGAAGGGTGGCTTTGTTTCCACTGCAACCGCTGGATCACGAGGACCGTTAAGTTCAGCTTTGTCGGTTGCGGTGGCTGCATGGGAGACGGCGTTGAGACCGTTGTCTCTTGTGACACTGTTGAGTGTCAGGCCGCCGCAATCGAGAAAGCTGTTCCTTTTGTCCCTGTATCAAGGAAGGGGAAGGCGAAGAAGAAGAAGAAGAGGTCGCGAGACCCTTCTTCCGACTCAGATGCCCCCTCTTCCAAAATACAGGGAACTAACCCCTCGGACTCTCCGGAGTCTGAGATGGTATTAGACGAGCCAATTGGCTCGGTTAAAGCCCCTACCGGCCCCCCCCCCCCCCCACATCGTTGGTGGCGCCGGGGTGGAGGTAACACCGGAGTCTTCTGGTGAGCCTCTCCGGGGTGCATTGTTTGACCCGGTCTGTCAGGCCCAGGACAAACTTGATGGTCTAGTTGTCCCTGGTGTAACTGGGAGGATGACCTGCAACTTTGAGGGTTGCGGTGTCGATTTCCCGGGCTGGGGGCAAATGGTCGACCACCGGCGGATAGCCCACAGTTCTAAGACGCGGGTTCGGTGCCCGGTGTGTAGAGTTAAGGCCGTGACGCCAGATATTTGGTTGGCCCATCTTGCCCAGGATCATACTCAGTATGTCCTGGACATAGATGTGGCCGTCCTTCAATCGTTGTTTAAAGTCAGCGGATGTAAATGGGTCTTTTCGACCCTTTAGGTCTTTTTATAGGAGTATTGTACTCTTTTTAATAGGAGTATCGTTTATGACCGTTTAGGTCTTGTAGTGGATAGTATGTTTTTTGTTTGTATACGTTCTATGGCAGAGAGTTAGGGTCGTACCCTACCATGGTAATGCGTGGGTAGCGTGGCTACACTCTCTGTCTGTACCGTCCTGTTTTAGTGTTTTGTGAGTTTTATATTCCGGTTACGGGCAGGGGGGCTCGAGACCCCACAACACTGTAGTTCGGCGATTTGGTAAGTCGATCTGCCCGGGGCTTTCAGCCCCAAATCAAAAAACAGTATCTGTTCTTTTCAGCTTAATATCTGAAACGCTGTTCATCGAACAGCCAGTATATTAATCTGATTTTTGGATTTGGGCCGTGGAATAGAGGCTTGCCTCGTCCCGGCCATGGGTTGGCCCGGTATAGCAGTACATCCGGGATTCGGCCCACTCCCCTCGGGGAACATCAATTAATACAAAAACAGGTCTCGTCTATTATGTGTATTCCTATGTCGCCTCACTTTTACAAGTTCTTTCTTCGCTTTACTTCGTGGCTTTCTTATATTTGAACATTTCAATTTGTCTCAATTAAATAATTGTATGAAGACCGATCTCTTTGTTTTTGGTTGATTTCTGATGAAAGGGAAAAACAACAACAACAAAAACAAACAAACAAACAAACACCCCAACAGATCCTCTGCGACTGGTTGTATTTTTTTTTGGCGAAGATGTATTAGATTTCTTTATCTTTTCCATATTTTTAGAAATTCATATGATTTCATATAAATGTAGACTTTAAATGTTCTTTTTGTTTTTGGTCTTGTTTGTTTGAATTCCATTTTTTGTTCTAAATACTGTATAGGTAATAATGCAGGGCCCTTTTTTATAGCTTTTTTTTTGTAAGTGATAAAACCTCAAATACAATAAATAACAGTGCTTTTAACAGTTCAGTTTTTATGTTTGTATTCTAATGTTGCGATTATTCGTTTGCTTGCTTTCCTCTCTCTCTCTCGTTGACTGTTTATTTCTCCTCTCGTGTCGTTATTTTGGGAGGGAAACCTCTGCCACGATTTGTTGCTAGAGGGCGCCCTGACTTTCGTTTGCCTGGCGTGCTCCTATCGCGTCCGCGCATAGGAGTGATATATAATACACTGCCTCGCCCATTCAATCGATCTAGTCTAGTCTGAGCAGAGAAGGAAAGAAGAAAATTTAAAAAAAATGTCTGGCCGTGGCAAAGGAGGAAAAGGACTGGGCAAAGGGGGTGCCAAGCGTCACCGCAGCCTTTTGTTATTCAGCACCTGTGCGCGCAGTGGTTTTTGTTCATTCAGTCTCCATTACGAGAAGTAGTGGTTTCTTGTTTGATGTATGTTTAATATATGTGTTTGTTGTATCTCTGTGCAGACAAATCCGTGACAGTTTTCAATGTGGTTTATGAGGGACGATCTGCGGCCAGTGTGGAGGCAGGTCAATCGGTAGGCAACAGGGACACACCGTCGGGATAACAGAAATCGTCTGAGAAAGCAGGTAAGGTTTTTGGGTGCTTTGGGTTTTTGCTGTTATGATTTCATCGCTTAGATTGAAGACAGACAGACAGACAGACCTCGTTCAAAAAATGTATCCCTGTCTCCACGCATCCAAAAATGGATGCGGTGCACTCAACCGTACAGTAAGTGTGTCGCGCGTGATTGGCTACTTGGCGTGCTTCGGCCAATCCACCGGAATGCTATAACTAGTGCTGTCACCCCCCTCGTACGGCACTTTCACTGCAGATCGCAATCTACTGTCACCAATTACTTCAAGATGACTGGACGAGGAAAGAGCGGAAAAGCAAGAAGCAAGGCCAGGAGCAGGTCCTCAAGGGCGGGACTGCAGTTCCCCGTGGGTCGCGTTCATCGATTTTTGCGAAGGGGCAACTACGCTGAGCGGGTTGGAGCCGGTGCACCGGTCTACCTGGCAGCCGTGATGGAATACCTGACCGCGGAGATCCTGGAGCTGGCCGGTAACGCAGCACGAGACAATAAGAAGACGAGAATTAACCCTCGACATCTGCAGCTTGCTATACGCAACGACGAAGAGCTTAACAAGTTGATGAGTGGGGTTACCATCGCGCAAGGCGGTGTGCTTCCCAACATCCAGCAAGTACTTCTGCCCAAAAAGGCCGCCAAAGTATCAAAGTAATACAAACAAATTACTTTGCCTCCACAAACAAAACCAAAAGGCTCTTTTCAGGGCCACCACATATTTACAAGAGAGAAACGCCGCTGTCTGTCTGTTCTTCATTTTAAAATAAAGTTTAAAAAGAGACAAATTTAGATAATACATGTGTAGATTTTAACTTTCACAGCCAAAGGCCCGCTGAGTTTGTTCAATGGCTTCGTTAATTTTTTTAAAGAATCGCCTTCCCTTTTCCTGCTTATAAAAATATTAAGAAAGTGTTTGTTGTCATCCGGGCGCGCGTGCGTTTTAACTTGTATCCCGGCGACCTTCATATAAAAACTAGTTCATTAAATATGCAACGCGCGCACTGTGACTTCAACAAAGCAAAAATAAATACGCGCTGTGTCTGTACTCTATATATACATGTACTACGCGTACTGTACAGTACATGCATGTTCAGTTTGTAAAAGTACGTGAATGATATTATACCCGCGACCCAGCACATCAAAATCAAGAATAAGTCGGAAAAAGACTTTCGGAGATATAAATATAATAAGATTGCAAATTCAATAAGCTTTGTAATGACATCCATCACAAGCCTTTAGCTCGGAAATTATTGGTTACGAGTTACAGACTGGGGATGGGTATCATTAGAAAGCCTATGGAATTTCAAATGTTACTATGTACATATCGTGAATTGTCATTTCCCGCTTATTATTGATTTTGATATCCTGGGTCACATTTTCATAGATTTAACAAAAACATTGGAAATGTGGTGAGTTGACACTTCGCGTGTGGTCTATTAGCTTTGTTTTCGTGTTCTGTCTTACCTGGGCCCAATTTCATAACAAATGGAAGCACAACAATTTGCTTAGCATGAAACATTTTCCTTGGCCAAACTGAAGATTTCCGAACACGTTTTATTGACGGTCGTGAATTCTCGTTAACGTTCGCGACTACAATTTCGACGTCTGGGTGTACACAATTAAATGGTCAGGCCATAGAACCAGACTATTTTCACCGCCCACAAAGTGGGACATTTAGGTTCTGCTTGAAAACAAATAAACCGGCCTGAACGGTAAACGATCGAGGCGCGGTTGTGCCGAAGGGCGCCATCTATCGGCACGCTCGTACCGGCAGGTCTGTGTGTATTTACAGCGGCGAGGCGCAGTGCAGCATGGCGATAATTTTGATACCAGTCGCATTTTTCCAGATTTTCAAGTGACTTTTGGTTTAAAAAAATGAATTTGTAAAAGAATATTGTCGATTTGTATGAAAATGTGTTATGAAAACCCCCCAAGCTCATGAATATTGATGTAAATTAACGTGCCAAAAGTTGGTAATTTCTATAAACGGGTTTGCGTCGGGCTCTGTGAGAAGTCCTTTTCTTGACCCCAAATACACAAATTAGAAAAGTTAAAATAAGAATATTATTCGGATGAGAACAATGGGCGGGGGAATCAATTTGCATGCATAATTCCAGAGCGCCCTATTGGTTCAATGTCAATCGTTATCGCTTCTCGGCCTTTTGGCTAAGATCATGTGTGGCTTTTTTGCTCCCGTGATTTTGAAGCGGAGTCAGGTTTTGTCGTGTTGAGCTGATATATTTTGTATATCAGTTTATTCCTTTTGGTTTATAGACCAGGTTGGTCTTATTTTCGCCGAATTTTATTTTATTTTCGGTGGTCGTTTTGAAGGTTTTTGGTTTGTTTTTTTGGTTGCTGGCTGTATACGCAGTGCTGTATCAGCCAGCGCCATTCGTTTACGTACGGCCTTTGTTCCCCCCGTGTAAGTCCACGGGCCCATAGGTTTGTACGTGTTTCTTTGTCCGTCCGTACAGTGTACGGCTTTTCCTTTGTGGTTCATTTACCCGTGGCGCTTACATAACACCAGTTGTGTGTGTAGTGCTACGGGTTTTTCCTATTTCTTTGTGTGGGTGAAGGCAATAAGTCTTGCCTTCACGCCATTTTTGTATATACGATAGTGTTGTGTATGTGCCGCGCTTGTATTTTGTTTTATACATAGCGCGTGTGCTTATACTTTACTTTCTTGTTTTGCTGGACTAGGCAGTTGCTAGTCCAGCCTTGTTTTAATACCCAGGAGGTTTTTCCTTTCTTGGTATTTTGTATTCTTTGGTTTATTTCCAGCATGTCTGGAATTAATACTTCTAGTGCTAGGCGTCCCCGCGCTTTCGAACTTAGTTTCGATGGCAAGGAGACGCCTAGCGGTGTCTTTAAGGTCCTCCGGGGGATTGGGATTGTCCCGTCCACCCACCTGGAGGCCTTACAACCCCTTTCCGGCGGCCGGTTTGACCTCACGTTCAAATCGGCCGTCTTTGCTCGTCGTTTCGAGTTTGATCTGGACCAGCTTCCTGGGTGTCGAGTTACATCCTTCGACATGAAGCTGGTCACAGTGAATTATATAGAGATGGATCTTGACGACAATGTCGTCAGATCCATTCTCTCTCAGTACGGCAGGGTCCATAAGGGTAGGTTTCTGACCTACCCCGAGGAGCCTGCCGTATTTACTGGCACCCGGCAATACTTAATGTCGGGTGTCAGATCCATTCCCTCGGTTCTCCGCATCGGGAATCGCAATGCCTGGGTCGGCCACTCTGGTCAGACCCGGACTTGCGCCCGATGCGGAAGCCCTGGCCACTCTGCAGGCAAATGTATCACCGTAAGGTGTTACAGATGCTTGCAGTTGGGTCATCCCTCCGGGGAGTGCCCCAACAAAGTCATGTGCACTTTCTGCGGGGACGAGGGGCACAGTTTTAAACTGTGCCCTAGGTCCTTCGCAGAGAGGGTGCGACCCGCCAAGCGGTGGGCAGATGTGGTGGTGCAGGGGAAATCTGCCCCTGCACAACATAAGGGGGAGGCTTCTCCGCCTCTTGAAGCGCCCACGCTTGTGGGTGCCGAAGGGGCGGCAAGCCCTTCCTCTTTTTCTAGCTCCGGGCCCGGTCCGTCGGGCTCGGAGACTGTAACGGTGTCCGATACCAATATGGTATCGGACTTCGAACTGCCTCGAGCACCGTGTATTCGGTGCTCGAAGGATGCCGGTCCTCTACGATCCGTGGAAGGGTGGCTTTGTTTCCACTGCAACCGCTGGATCACGAGGACCGTTAAGTTCAGCTTTGTCGGTTGCGGTGGCTGCATGGGAGACGGCGTTGAGACCGTTGTCTCTTGTGACACTGTTGAGTGTCAGGCCGCCGCAATCGAGAAAGCTGTTCCTTTTGTCCCTGTATCAAGGAAGGGGAAGGCGAAGAAGAAGAAGAAGAGGTCGCGAGACCCTTCTTCCGACTCAGATGCCCCCTCTTCCAAAATACAGGGAACTAACCCCTCGGACTCTCCGGAGTCTGAGATGGTATTAGACGAGCCAATTGGCTCGGTTAAAGCCCCTACCGGCCCCCCCCCCCCCCCACATCGTTGGTGGCGCCGGGGTGGAGGTAACACCGGAGTCTTCTGGTGAGCCTCTCCGGGGTGCATTGTTTGACCCGGTCTGTCAGGCCCAGGACAAACTTGATGGTCTAGTTGTCCCTGGTGTAACTGGGAGGATGACCTGCAACTTTGAGGGTTGCGGTGTCGATTTCCCGGGCTGGGGGCAAATGGTCGACCACCGGCGGATAGCCCACAGTTCTAAGACGCGGGTTCGGTGCCCGGTGTGTAGAGTTAAGGCCGTGACGCCAGATATTTGGTTGGCCCATCTTGCCCAGGATCATACTCAGTATGTCCTGGACATAGATGTGGCCGTCCTTCAATCGTTGTTTAAAGTCAGCGGATGTAAATGGGTCTTTTCGACCCTTTAGGTCTTTTTATAGGAGTATTGTACTCTTTTTAATAGGAGTATCGTTTATGACCGTTTAGGTCTTGTAGTGGATAGTATGTTTTTTGTTTGTATACGTTCTATGGCAGAGAGTTAGGGTCGTACCCTACCATGGTAATGCGTGGGTAGCGTGGCTACACTCTCTGTCTGTACCGTCCTGTTTTAGTGTTTTGTGAGTTTTATATTCCGGTTACGGGCAGGGGGGCTCGAGACCCCACAACACTGTAGTTCGGCGATTTGGTAAGTCGATCTGCCCGGGGCTTTCAGCCCCAAATCAAAAAACAGTATCTGTTCTTTTCAGCTTAATATCTGAAACGCTGTTCATCGAACAGCCAGTATATTAATCTGATTTTTGGATTTGGGCCGTGGAATAGAGGCTTGCCTCGTCCCGGCCATGGGTTGGCCCGGTATAGCAGTACATCCGGGATTCGGCCCACTCCCCTCGGGGAACATCAATTAATACAAAAACAGGTCTCGTCTATTATGTGTATTCCTATGTCGCCTCACTTTTACAAGTTCTTTCTTCGCTTTACTTCGTGGCTTTCTTATATTTGAACATTTCAATTTGTCTCAATTAAATAATTGTATGAAGACCGATCTCTTTGTTTTTGGTTGATTTCTGATGAAAGGGAAAAACAACAACAACAAAAACAAACAAACAAACAAACACCCCAACAGATCCTCTGCGACTGGTTGTATTTTTTTTTGGCGAAGATGTATTAGATTTCTTTATCTTTTCCATATTTTTAGAAATTCATATGATTTCATATAAATGTAGACTTTAAATGTTCTTTTTGTTTTTGGTCTTGTTTGTTTGAATTCCATTTTTTGTTCTAAATACTGTATAGGTAATAATGCAGGGCCCTTTTTTATAGCTTTTTTTTTGTAAGTGATAAAACCTCAAATACAATAAATAACAGTGCTTTTAACAGTTCAGTTTTTATGTTTGTATTCTAATGTTGCGATTATTCGTTTGCTTGCTTTCCTCTCTCTCTCTCGTTGACTGTTTATTTCTCCTCTCGTGTCGTTATTTTGGGAGGGAAACCTCTGCCACGATTTGTTGCTAGAGGGCGCCCTGACTTTCGTTTGCCTGGCGTGCTCCTATCGCGTCCGCGCATAGGAGTGATATATAATACACTGCCTCGCCCATTCAATCGATCTAGTCTAGTCTGAGCAGAGAAGGAAAGAAGAAAATTTAAAAAAAATGTCTGGCCGTGGCAAAGGAGGAAAAGGACTGGGCAAAGGGGGTGCCAAGCGTCACCGCAGCCTTTTGTTATTCAGCACCTGTGCGCGCAGTGGTTTTTGTTCATTCAGTCTCCATTACGAGAAGTAGTGGTTTCTTGTTTGATGTATGTTTAATATATGTGTTTGTTGTATCTCTGTGCAGACAAATCCGTGACAGTTTTCAATGTGGTTTATGAGGGACGATCTGCGGCCAGTGTGGAGGCAGGTCAATCGGTAGGCAACAGGGACACACCGTCGGGATAACAGAAATCGTCTGAGAAAGCAGGTAAGGTTTTTGGGTGCTTTGGGTTTTTGCTGTTATGATTTCATCGCTTAGATTGAAGACAGACAGACAGACAGACCTCGTTCAAAAAATGTATCCCTGTCTCCACGCATCCAAAAATGGATGCGGTGCACTCAACCGTACAGTAAGTGTGTCGCGCGTGATTGGCTACTTGGCGTGCTTCGGCCAATCCACCGGAATGCTATAACTAGTGCTGTCACCCCCCTCGTACGGCACTTTCACTGCAGATCGCAATCTACTGTCACCAATTACTTCAAGATGACTGGACGAGGAAAGAGCGGAAAAGCAAGAAGCAAGGCCAGGAGCAGGTCCTCAAGGGCGGGACTGCAGTTCCCCGTGGGTCGCGTTCATCGATTTTTGCGAAGGGGCAACTACGCTGAGCGGGTTGGAGCCGGTGCACCGGTCTACCTGGCAGCCGTGATGGAATACCTGACCGCGGAGATCCTGGAGCTGGCCGGTAACGCAGCACGAGACAATAAGAAGACGAGAATTAACCCTCGACATCTGCAGCTTGCTATACGCAACGACGAAGAGCTTAACAAGTTGATGAGTGGGGTTACCATCGCGCAAGGCGGTGTGCTTCCCAACATCCAGCAAGTACTTCTGCCCAAAAAGGCCGCCAAAGTATCAAAGTAATACAAACAAATTACTTTGCCTCCACAAACAAAACCAAAAGGCTCTTTTCAGGGCCACCACATATTTACAAGAGAGAAACGCCGCTGTCTGTCTGTTCTTCATTTTAAAATAAAGTTTAAAAAGAGACAAATTTAGATAATACATGTGTAGATTTTAACTTTCACAGCCAAAGGCCCGCTGAGTTTGTTCAATGGCTTCGTTAATTTTTTTAAAGAATCGCCTTCCCTTTTCCTGCTTATAAAAATATTAAGAAAGTGTTTGTTGTCATCCGGGCGCGCGTGCGTTTTAACTTGTATCCCGGCGACCTTCATATAAAAACTAGTTCATTAAATATGCAACGCGCGCACTGTGACTTCAACAAAGCAAAAATAAATACGCGCTGTGTCTGTACTCTATATATACATGTACTACGCGTACTGTACAGTACATGCATGTTCAGTTTGTAAAAGTACGTGAATGATATTATACCCGCGACCCAGCACATCAAAATCAAGAATAAGTCGGAAAAAGACTTTCGGAGATATAAATATAATAAGATTGCAAATTCAATAAGCTTTGTAATGACATCCATCACAAGCCTTTAGCTCGGAAATTATTGGTTACGAGTTACAGACTGGGGATGGGTATCATTAGAAAGCCTATGGAATTTCAAATGTTACTATGTACATATCGTGAATTGTCATTTCCCGCTTATTATTGATTTTGATATCCTGGGTCACATTTTCATAGATTTAACAAAAACATTGGAAATGTGGTGAGTTGACACTTCGCGTGTGGTCTATTAGCTTTGTTTTCGTGTTCTGTCTTACCTGGGCCCAATTTCATAACAAATGGAAGCACAACAATTTGCTTAGCATGAAACATTTTCCTTGGCCAAACTGAAGATTTCCGAACACGTTTTATTGACGGTCGTGAATTCTCGTTAACGTTCGCGACTACAA
This sequence comes from Crossaster papposus, assembly GCA_037893245.1. Classification (NCBI taxonomy): domain Eukaryota; kingdom Metazoa; phylum Echinodermata; class Asteroidea; order Velatida; family Solasteridae; genus Crossaster; species Crossaster papposus. The sequence continues at coordinate 12,428 of JBAIAA010001812.1, read as the reverse complement.
TTTCGACGTCTGGGTGTACACAATTAAATGGTCAGGCCATAGAACCAGACTATTTTCACCGCCCACAAAGTGGGACATTTAGGTTCTGCTTGAAAACAAATAAACCGGCCTGAACGGTAAACGATCGAGGCGCGGTTGTGCCGAAGGGCGCCATCTATCGGCACGCTCGTACCGGCAGGTCTGTGTGTATTTACAGCGGCGAGGCGCAGTGCAGCATGGCGATAATTTTGATACCAGTCGCATTTTTCCAGATTTTCAAGTGACTTTTGGTTTAAAAAAATGAATTTGTAAAAGAATATTGTCGATTTGTATGAAAATGTGTTATGAAAACCCCCCAAGCTCATGAATATTGATGTAAATTAACGTGCCAAAAGTTGGTAATTTCTATAAACGGGTTTGCGTCGGGCTCTGTGAGAAGTCCTTTTCTTGACCCCAAATACACAAATTAGAAAAGTTAAAATAAGAATATTATTCGGATGAGAACAATGGGCGGGGGAATCAATTTGCATGCATAATTCCAGAGCGCCCTATTGGTTCAATGTCAATCGTTATCGCTTCTCGGCCTTTTGGCTAAGATCATGTGTGGCTTTTTTGCTCCCGTGATTTTGAAGCGGAGTCAGGTTTTGTCGTGTTGAGCTGATATATTTTGTATATCAGTTTATTCCTTTTGGTTTATAGACCAGGTTGGTCTTATTTTCGCCGAATTTTATTTTATTTTCGGTGGTCGTTTTGAAGGTTTTTGGTTTGTTTTTTTGGTTGCTGGCTGTATACGCAGTGCTGTATCAGCCAGCGCCATTCGTTTACGTACGGCCTTTGTTCCCCCCGTGTAAGTCCACGGGCCCATAGGTTTGTACGTGTTTCTTTGTCCGTCCGTACAGTGTACGGCTTTTCCTTTGTGGTTCATTTACCCGTGGCGCTTACATAACACCAGTTGTGTGTGTAGTGCTACGGGTTTTTCCTATTTCTTTGTGTGGGTGAAGGCAATAAGTCTTGCCTTCACGCCATTTTTGTATATACGATAGTGTTGTGTATGTGCCGCGCTTGTATTTTGTTTTATACATAGCGCGTGTGCTTATACTTTACTTTCTTGTTTTGCTGGACTAGGCAGTTGCTAGTCCAGCCTTGTTTTAATACCCAGGAGGTTTTTCCTTTCTTGGTATTTTGTATTCTTTGGTTTATTTCCAGCATGTCTGGAATTAATACTTCTAGTGCTAGGCGTCCCCGCGCTTTCGAACTTAGTTTCGATGGCAAGGAGACGCCTAGCGGTGTCTTTAAGGTCCTCCGGGGGATTGGGATTGTCCCGTCCACCCACCTGGAGGCCTTACAACCCCTTTCCGGCGGCCGGTTTGACCTCACGTTCAAATCGGCCGTCTTTGCTCGTCGTTTCGAGTTTGATCTGGACCAGCTTCCTGGGTGTCGAGTTACATCCTTCGACATGAAGCTGGTCACAGTGAATTATATAGAGATGGATCTTGACGACAATGTCGTCAGATCCATTCTCTCTCAGTACGGCAGGGTCCATAAGGGTAGGTTTCTGACCTACCCCGAGGAGCCTGCCGTATTTACTGGCACCCGGCAATACTTAATGTCGGGTGTCAGATCCATTCCCTCGGTTCTCCGCATCGGGAATCGCAATGCCTGGGTCGGCCACTCTGGTCAGACCCGGACTTGCGCCCGATGCGGAAGCCCTGGCCACTCTGCAGGCAAATGTATCACCGTAAGGTGTTACAGATGCTTGCAGTTGGGTCATCCCTCCGGGGAGTGCCCCAACAAAGTCATGTGCACTTTCTGCGGGGACGAGGGGCACAGTTTTAAACTGTGCCCTAGGTCCTTCGCAGAGAGGGTGCGACCCGCCAAGCGGTGGGCAGATGTGGTGGTGCAGGGGAAATCTGCCCCTGCACAACATAAGGGGGAGGCTTCTCCGCCTCTTGAAGCGCCCACGCTTGTGGGTGCCGAAGGGGCGGCAAGCCCTTCCTCTTTTTCTAGCTCCGGGCCCGGTCCGTCGGGCTCGGAGACTGTAACGGTGTCCGATACCAATATGGTATCGGACTTCGAACTGCCTCGAGCACCGTGTATTCGGTGCTCGAAGGATGCCGGTCCTCTACGATCCGTGGAAGGGTGGCTTTGTTTCCACTGCAACCGCTGGATCACGAGGACCGTTAAGTTCAGCTTTGTCGGTTGCGGTGGCTGCATGGGAGACGGCGTTGAGACCGTTGTCTCTTGTGACACTGTTGAGTGTCAGGCCGCCGCAATCGAGAAAGCTGTTCCTTTTGTCCCTGTATCAAGGAAGGGGAAGGCGAAGAAGAAGAAGAAGAGGTCGCGAGACCCTTCTTCCGACTCAGATGCCCCCTCTTCCAAAATACAGGGAACTAACCCCTCGGACTCTCCGGAGTCTGAGATGGTATTAGACGAGCCAATTGGCTCGGTTAAAGCCCCTACCGGCCCCCCCCCCCCCCCACATCGTTGGTGGCGCCGGGGTGGAGGTAACACCGGAGTCTTCTGGTGAGCCTCTCCGGGGTGCATTGTTTGACCCGGTCTGTCAGGCCCAGGACAAACTTGATGGTCTAGTTGTCCCTGGTGTAACTGGGAGGATGACCTGCAACTTTGAGGGTTGCGGTGTCGATTTCCCGGGCTGGGGGCAAATGGTCGACCACCGGCGGATAGCCCACAGTTCTAAGACGCGGGTTCGGTGCCCGGTGTGTAGAGTTAAGGCCGTGACGCCAGATATTTGGTTGGCCCATCTTGCCCAGGATCATACTCAGTATGTCCTGGACATAGATGTGGCCGTCCTTCAATCGTTGTTTAAAGTCAGCGGATGTAAATGGGTCTTTTCGACCCTTTAGGTCTTTTTATAGGAGTATTGTACTCTTTTTAATAGGAGTATCGTTTATGACCGTTTAGGTCTTGTAGTGGATAGTATGTTTTTTGTTTGTATACGTTCTATGGCAGAGAGTTAGGGTCGTACCCTACCATGGTAATGCGTGGGTAGCGTGGCTACACTCTCTGTCTGTACCGTCCTGTTTTAGTGTTTTGTGAGTTTTATATTCCGGTTACGGGCAGGGGGGCTCGAGACCCCACAACACTGTAGTTCGGCGATTTGGTAAGTCGATCTGCCCGGGGCTTTCAGCCCCAAATCAAAAAACAGTATCTGTTCTTTTCAGCTTAATATCTGAAACGCTGTTCATCGAACAGCCAGTATATTAATCTGATTTTTGGATTTGGGCCGTGGAATAGAGGCTTGCCTCGTCCCGGCCATGGGTTGGCCCGGTATAGCAGTACATCCGGGATTCGGCCCACTCCCCTCGGGGAACATCAATTAATACAAAAACAGGTCTCGTCTATTATGTGTATTCCTATGTCGCCTCACTTTTACAAGTTCTTTCTTCGCTTTACTTCGTGGCTTTCTTATATTTGAACATTTCAATTTGTCTCAATTAAATAATTGTATGAAGACCGATCTCTTTGTTTTTGGTTGATTTCTGATGAAAGGGAAAAACAACAACAACAAAAACAAACAAACAAACAAACACCCCAACAGATCCTCTGCGACTGGTTGTATTTTTTTTTGGCGAAGATGTATTAGATTTCTTTATCTTTTCCATATTTTTAGAAATTCATATGATTTCATATAAATGTAGACTTTAAATGTTCTTTTTGTTTTTGGTCTTGTTTGTTTGAATTCCATTTTTTGTTCTAAATACTGTATAGGTAATAATGCAGGGCCCTTTTTTATAGCTTTTTTTTTGTAAGTGATAAAACCTCAAATACAATAAATAACAGTGCTTTTAACAGTTCAGTTTTTATGTTTGTATTCTAATGTTGCGATTATTCGTTTGCTTGCTTTCCTCTCTCTCTCTCGTTGACTGTTTATTTCTCCTCTCGTGTCGTTATTTTGGGAGGGAAACCTCTGCCACGATTTGTTGCTAGAGGGCGCCCTGACTTTCGTTTGCCTGGCGTGCTCCTATCGCGTCCGCGCATAGGAGTGATATATAATACACTGCCTCGCCCATTCAATCGATCTAGTCTAGTCTGAGCAGAGAAGGAAAGAAGAAAATTTAAAAAAAATGTCTGGCCGTGGCAAAGGAGGAAAAGGACTGGGCAAAGGGGGTGCCAAGCGTCACCGCAGCCTTTTGTTATTCAGCACCTGTGCGCGCAGTGGTTTTTGTTCATTCAGTCTCCATTACGAGAAGTAGTGGTTTCTTGTTTGATGTATGTTTAATATATGTGTTTGTTGTATCTCTGTGCAGACAAATCCGTGACAGTTTTCAATGTGGTTTATGAGGGACGATCTGCGGCCAGTGTGGAGGCAGGTCAATCGGTAGGCAACAGGGACACACCGTCGGGATAACAGAAATCGTCTGAGAAAGCAGGTAAGGTTTTTGGGTGCTTTGGGTTTTTGCTGTTATGATTTCATCGCTTAGATTGAAGACAGACAGACAGACAGACCTCGTTCAAAAAATGTATCCCTGTCTCCACGCATCCAAAAATGGATGCGGTGCACTCAACCGTACAGTAAGTGTGTCGCGCGTGATTGGCTACTTGGCGTGCTTCGGCCAATCCACCGGAATGCTATAACTAGTGCTGTCACCCCCCTCGTACGGCACTTTCACTGCAGATCGCAATCTACTGTCACCAATTACTTCAAGATGACTGGACGAGGAAAGAGCGGAAAAGCAAGAAGCAAGGCCAGGAGCAGGTCCTCAAGGGCGGGACTGCAGTTCCCCGTGGGTCGCGTTCATCGATTTTTGCGAAGGGGCAACTACGCTGAGCGGGTTGGAGCCGGTGCACCGGTCTACCTGGCAGCCGTGATGGAATACCTGACCGCGGAGATCCTGGAGCTGGCCGGTAACGCAGCACGAGACAATAAGAAGACGAGAATTAACCCTCGACATCTGCAGCTTGCTATACGCAACGACGAAGAGCTTAACAAGTTGATGAGTGGGGTTACCATCGCGCAAGGCGGTGTGCTTCCCAACATCCAGCAAGTACTTCTGCCCAAAAAGGCCGCCAAAGTATCAAAGTAATACAAACAAATTACTTTGCCTCCACAAACAAAACCAAAAGGCTCTTTTCAGGGCCACCACATATTTACAAGAGAGAAACGCCGCTGTCTGTCTGTTCTTCATTTTAAAATAAAGTTTAAAAAGAGACAAATTTAGATAATACATGTGTAGATTTTAACTTTCACAGCCAAAGGCCCGCTGAGTTTGTTCAATGGCTTCGTTAATTTTTTTAAAGAATCGCCTTCCCTTTTCCTGCTTATAAAAATATTAAGAAAGTGTTTGTTGTCATCCGGGCGCGCGTGCGTTTTAACTTGTATCCCGGCGACCTTCATATAAAAACTAGTTCATTAAATATGCAACGCGCGCACTGTGACTTCAACAAAGCAAAAATAAATACGCGCTGTGTCTGTACTCTATATATACATGTACTACGCGTACTGTACAGTACATGCATGTTCAGTTTGTAAAAGTACGTGAATGATATTATACCCGCGACCCAGCACATCAAAATCAAGAATAAGTCGGAAAAAGACTTTCGGAGATATAAATATAATAAGATTGCAAATTCAATAAGCTTTGTAATGACATCCATCACAAGCCTTTAGCTCGGAAATTATTGGTTACGAGTTACAGACTGGGGATGGGTATCATTAGAAAGCCTATGGAATTTCAAATGTTACTATGTACATATCGTGAATTGTCATTTCCCGCTTATTATTGATTTTGATATCCTGGGTCACATTTTCATAGATTTAACAAAAACATTGGAAATGTGGTGAGTTGACACTTCGCGTGTGGTCTATTAGCTTTGTTTTCGTGTTCTGTCTTACCTGGGCCCAATTTCATAACAAATGGAAGCACAACAATTTGCTTAGCATGAAACATTTTCCTTGGCCAAACTGAAGATTTCCGAACACGTTTTATTGACGGTCGTGAATTCTCGTTAACGTTCGCGACTACAATTTCGACGTCTGGGTGTACACAATTAAATGGTCAGGCCATAGAACCAGACTATTTTCACCGCCCACAAAGTGGGACATTTAGGTTCTGCTTGAAAACAAATAAACCGGCCTGAACGGTAAACGATCGAGGCGCGGTTGTGCCGAAGGGCGCCATCTATCGGCACGCTCGTACCGGCAGGTCTGTGTGTATTTACAGCGGCGAGGCGCAGTGCAGCATGGCGATAATTTTGATACCAGTCGCATTTTTCCAGATTTTCAAGTGACTTTTGGTTTAAAAAAATGAATTTGTAAAAGAATATTGTCGATTTGTATGAAAATGTGTTATGAAAACCCCCCAAGCTCATGAATATTGATGTAAATTAACGTGCCAAAAGTTGGTAATTTCTATAAACGGGTTTGCGTCGGGCTCTGTGAGAAGTCCTTTTCTTGACCCCAAATACACAAATTAGAAAAGTTAAAATAAGAATATTATTCGGATGAGAACAATGGGCGGGGGAATCAATTTGCATGCATAATTCCAGAGCGCCCTATTGGTTCAATGTCAATCGTTATCGCTTCTCGGCCTTTTGGCTAAGATCATGTGTGGCTTTTTTGCTCCCGTGATTTTGAAGCGGAGTCAGGTTTTGTCGTGTTGAGCTGATATATTTTGTATATCAGTTTATTCCTTTTGGTTTATAGACCAGGTTGGTCTTATTTTCGCCGAATTTTATTTTATTTTCGGTGGTCGTTTTGAAGGTTTTTGGTTTGTTTTTTTGGTTGCTGGCTGTATACGCAGTGCTGTATCAGCCAGCGCCATTCGTTTACGTACGGCCTTTGTTCCCCCCGTGTAAGTCCACGGGCCCATAGGTTTGTACGTGTTTCTTTGTCCGTCCGTACAGTGTACGGCTTTTCCTTTGTGGTTCATTTACCCGTGGCGCTTACATAACACCAGTTGTGTGTGTAGTGCTACGGGTTTTTCCTATTTCTTTGTGTGGGTGAAGGCAATAAGTCTTGCCTTCACGCCATTTTTGTATATACGATAGTGTTGTGTATGTGCCGCGCTTGTATTTTGTTTTATACATAGCGCGTGTGCTTATACTTTACTTTCTTGTTTTGCTGGACTAGGCAGTTGCTAGTCCAGCCTTGTTTTAATACCCAGGAGGTTTTTCCTTTCTTGGTATTTTGTATTCTTTGGTTTATTTCCAGCATGTCTGGAATTAATACTTCTAGTGCTAGGCGTCCCCGCGCTTTCGAACTTAGTTTCGATGGCAAGGAGACGCCTAGCGGTGTCTTTAAGGTCCTCCGGGGGATTGGGATTGTCCCGTCCACCCACCTGGAGGCCTTACAACCCCTTTCCGGCGGCCGGTTTGACCTCACGTTCAAATCGGCCGTCTTTGCTCGTCGTTTCGAGTTTGATCTGGACCAGCTTCCTGGGTGTCGAGTTACATCCTTCGACATGAAGCTGGTCACAGTGAATTATATAGAGATGGATCTTGACGACAATGTCGTCAGATCCATTCTCTCTCAGTACGGCAGGGTCCATAAGGGTAGGTTTCTGACCTACCCCGAGGAGCCTGCCGTATTTACTGGCACCCGGCAATACTTACTGTCGGGTGTCAGATCCATTCCCTCGGTTCTCCGCATCGGGAATCGCAATGCCTGGGTCGGCCACTCTGGTCAGACCCGGACTTGCGCCCGATGCGGAAGCCCTGGCCACTCTGCAGGCAAATGTATCACCGTAAGGTGTTACAGATGCTTGCAGTTGGGTCATCCCTCCGGGGAGTGCCCCAACAAAGTCATGTGCACTTTCTGCGGGGACGAGGGGCACAGTTTTAAACTGTGCCCTAGGTCCTTCGCAGAGAGGGTGCGACCCGCCAAGCGGTGGGCAGATGTGGTGGTGCAGGGGAAATCTGCCCCTGCACAACATAAGGGGGAGGCTTCTCCGCCTCTTGAAGCGCCCACGCTTGTGGGTGCCGAAGGGGCGGCAAGCCCTTCCTCTTTTTCTAGCTCCGGGCCCGGTCCGTCGGGCTCGGAGACTGTAACGGTGTCCGATACCAATATGGTATCGGACTTCGAACTGCCTCGAGCACCGTGTATTCGGTGCTCGAAGGATGCCGGTCCTCTACGATCCGTGGAAGGGTGGCTTTGTTTCCACTGCAACCGCTGGATCACGAGGACCGTTAAGTTCAGCTTTGTCGGTTGCGGTGGCTGCATGGGAGACGGCGTTGAGACCGTTGTCTCTTGTGACACTGTTGAGTGTCAGGCCGCCGCAATCGAGAAAGCTGTTCCTTTTGTCCCTGTATCAAGGAAGGGGAAGGCGAAGAAGAAGAAGAAGAGGTCGCGAGACCCTTCTTCCGACTCAGATGCCCCCTCTTCCAAAATACAGGGAACTAACCCCTCGGACTCTCCGGAGTCTGAGATGGTATTAGACGAGCCAATTGGCTCGGTTAAAGCCCCTACCGGCCCCCCCCCCCCCCCACATCGTTGGTGGCGCCGGGGTGGAGGTAACACCGGAGTCTTCTGGTGAGCCTCTCCGGGGTGCATTGTTTGACCCGGTCTGTCAGGCCCAGGACAAACTTGATGGTCTAGTTGTCCCTGGTGTAACTGGGAGGATGACCTGCAACTTTGAGGGTTGCGGTGTCGATTTCCCGGGCTGGGGGCAAATGGTCGACCACCGGCGGATAGCCCACAGTTCTAAGACGCGGGTTCGGTGCCCGGTGTGTAGAGTTAAGGCCGTGACGCCAGATATTTGGTTGGCCCATCTTGCCCAGGATCATACTCAGTATGTCCTGGACATAGATGTGGCCGTCCTTCAATCGTTGTTTAAAGTCAGCGGATGTAAATGGGTCTTTTCGACCCTTTAGGTCTTTTTATAGGAGTATTGTACTCTTTTTAATAGGAGTATCGTTTATGACCGTTTAGGTCTTGTAGTGGATAGTATGTTTTTTGTTTGTATACGTTCTATGGCAGAGAGTTAGGGTCGTACCCTACCATGGTAATGCGTGGGTAGCGTGGCTACACTCTCTGTCTGTACCGTCCTGTTTTAGTGTTTTGTGAGTTTTATATTCCGGTTACGGGCAGGGGGGCTCGAGACCCCACAACACTGTAGTTCGGCGATTTGGTAAGTCGATCTGCCCGGGGCTTTCAGCCCCAAATCAAAAAACAGTATCTGTTCTTTTCAGCTTAATATCTGAAACGCTGTTCATCGAACAGCCAGTATATTAATCTGATTTTTGGATTTGGGCCGTGGAATAGAGGCTTGCCTCGTCCCGGCCATGGGTTGGCCCGGTATAGCAGTACATCCGGGATTCGGCCCACTCCCCTCGGGGAACATCAATTAATACAAAAACAGGTCTCGTCTATTATGTGTATTCCTATGTCGCCTCACTTTTACAAGTTCTTTCTTCGCTTTACTTCGTGGCTTTCTTATATTTGAACATTTCAATTTGTCTCAATTAAATAATTGTATGAAGACCGATCTCTTTGTTTTTGGTTGATTTCTGATGAAAGGGAAAAACAACAACAACAAAAACAAACAAACAAACAAACACCCCAACAGATCCTCTGCGACTGGTTGTATTTTTTTTTGGCGAAGATGTATTAGATTTCTTTATCTTTTCCATATTTTTAGAAATTCATATGATTTCATATAAATGTAGACTTTAAATGTTCTTTTTGTTTTTGGTCTTGTTTGTTTGAATTCCATTTTTTGTTCTAAATACTGTATAGGTAATAATGCAGGGCCCTTTTTTATAGCTTTTTTTTTGTAAGTGATAAAACCTCAAATACAATAAATAACAGTGCTTTTAACAGTTCAGTTTTTATGTTTGTATTCTAATGTTGCGATTATTCGTTTGCTTGCTTTCCTCTCTCTCTCTCGTTGACTGTTTATTTCTCCTCTCGTGTCGTTATTTTGGGAGGGAAACCTCTGCCACGATTTGTTGCTAGAGGGCGCCCTGACTTTCGTTTGCCTGGCGTGCTCCTATCGCGTCCGCGCATAGGAGTGATATATAATACACTGCCTCGCCCATTCAATCGATCTAGTCTAGTCTGAGCAGAGAAGGAAAGAAGAAAATTTAAAAAAAATGTCTGGCCGTGGCAAAGGAGGAAAAGGACTGGGCAAAGGGGGTGCCAAGCGTCACCGCAGCCTTTTGTTATTCAGCACCTGTGCGCGCAGTGGTTTTTGTTCATTCAGTCTCCATTACGAGAAGTAGTGGTTTCTTGTTTGATGTATGTTTAATATATGTGTTTGTTGTATCTCTGTGCAGACAAATCCGTGACAGTTTTCAATGTGGTTTATGAGGGACGATCTGCGGCCAGTGTGGAGGCAGGTCAATCGGTAGGCAACAGGGACACACCGTCGGGATAACAGAAATCGTCTGAGAAAGCAGGTAAGGTTTTTGGGTGCTTTGGGTTTTTGCTGTTATGATTTCATCGCTTAGATTGAAGACAGACAGACAGACAGACCTCGTTCAAAAAATGTATCCCTGTCTCCACGCATCCAAAAATGGATGCGGTGCACTCAACCGTACAGTAAGTGTGTCGCGCGTGATTGGCTACTTGGCGTGCTTCGGCCAATCCACCGGAATGCTATAACTAGTGCTGTCACCCCCCTCGTACGGCACTTTCACTGCAGATCGCAATCTACTGTCACCAATTACTTCAAGATGACTGGACGAGGAAAGAGCGGAAAAGCAAGAAGCAAGGCCAGGAGCAGGTCCTCAAGGGCGGGACTGCAGTTCCCCGTGGGTCGCGTTCATCGATTTTTGCGAAGGGGCAACTACGCTGAGCGGGTTGGAGCCGGTGCACCGGTCTACCTGGCAGCCGTGATGGAATACCTGACCGCGGAGATCCTGGAGCTGGCCGGTAACGCAGCACGAGACAATAAGAAGACGAGAATTAACCCTCGACATCTGCAGCTTGCTATACGCAACGACGAAGAGCTTAACAAGTTGATGAGTGGGGTTACCATCGCGCAAGGCGGTGTGCTTCCCAACATCCAGCAAGTACTTCTGCCCAAAAAGGCCGCCAAAGTATCAAAGTAATACAAACAAATTACTTTGCCTCCACAAACAAAACCAAAAGGCTCTTTTCAGGGCCACCACATATTTACAAGAGAGAAACGCCGCTGTCTGTCTGTTCTTCATTTTAAAATAAAGTTTAAAAAGAGACAAATTTAGATAATACATGTGTAGATTTTAACTTTCACAGCCAAAGGCCCGCTGAGTTTGTTCAATGGCTTCGTTAATTTTTTTAAAGAATCGCCTTCCCTTTTCCTGCTTATAAAAATATTAAGAAAGTGTTTGTTGTCATCCGGGCGCGCGTGCGTTTTAACTTGTATCCCGGCGACCTTCATATAAAAACTAGTTCATTAAATATGCAACGCGCGCACTGTGACTTCAACAAAGCAAAAATAAATACGCGCTGTGTCTGTACTCTATATATACATGTACTACGCGTACTGTACAGTACATGCATGTTCAGTTTGTAAAAGTACGTGAATGATATTATACCCGCGACCCAGCACATCAAAATCAAGAATAAGTCGGAAAAAGACTTTCGGAGATATAAATATAATAAGATTGCAAATTCAATAAGCTTTGTAATGACATCCATCACAAGCCTTTAGCTCGGAAATTATTGGTTACGAGTTACAGACTGGGGATGGGTATCATTAGAAAGCCTATGGAATTTCAAATGTTACTATGTACATATCGTGAATTGTCATTTCCCGCTTATTATTGATTTTGATATCCTGGGTCACATTTTCATAGATTTAACAAAAACATTGGAAATGTGGTGAGTTGACACTTCGCGTGTGGTCTATTAGCTTTGTTTTCGTGTTCTGTCTTACCTGGGCCCAATTTCATAACAAATGGAAGCACAACAATTTGCTTAGCATGAAACATTTTCCTTGGCCAAACTGAAGATTTCCGAACACGTTTTATTGACGGTCGTGAATTCTCGTTAACGTTCGCGACTACAATTTCGACGTCTGGGTGTACACAATTAAATGGTCAGGCCATAGAACCAGACTATTTTCACCGCCCACAAAGTGGGACATTTAGGTTCTGCTTGAAAACAAATAAACCGGCCTGAACGGTAAACGATCGAGGCGCGGTTGTGCCGAAGGGCGCCATCTATCGGCACGCTCGTACCGGCAGGTCTGTGTGTATTTACAGCGGCGAGGCGCAGTGCAGCATGGCGATAATTTTGATACCAGTCGCATTTTTCCAGATTTTCAAGTGACTTTTGGTTTAAAAAAATGAATTTGTAAAAGAATATTGTCGATTTGTATGAAAATGTGTTATGAAAACCCCCCAAGCTCATGAATATTGATGTAAATTAACGTGCCAAAAGTTGGTAATTTCTATAAACGGGTTTGCGTCGGGCTCTGTGAGAAGTCCTTTTCTTGACCCCAAATACACAAATTAGAAAAGTTAAAATAAGAATATTATTCGGATGAGAACAATGGGCGGGGGAA
>JBAIAA010001811.1:0-29176 GCA_037893245.1 Crossaster papposus | reverse complement strand
TAAATACAATGGAAACAAAGTTTAAAAAAGTGTATTATAGCCCCGTCGGTTATTGGTGAGGGCGCGGTTGTAAAATTAGCTAAAAAAACGGGCGCGTCCAAAGAAGAAACCAGAAACTGGTTAAAAAAAAAGTGTTGTGGCAAATTTATTTACCGCCTCCAACGTTTATTCCTCGTCCTACGAGTTTGAACAAGTCCATGGGTATTCCCAACAAAATGCATCGGATAGACTTGTTATTTTTACCCTTCAATAAAGTCGGTAAAAAAGAATATAAGTACGCGATGAGTACGCCAAAGAAACCCTTAATCCGACGGAGAGATCGCGATTCTGGGTTAAAAGATTACCCGACGTAATTAAGGCGTTAAACGACGAAACCACCAGATCGATAACGACGGAAGACTACGAGCCACTCACTTCCAGGCGGGCGATGCAAGAAACGCAAGTTCGTCAAATCAGTTCTTCCGCGGATGAGGTAGAAAAAGAGTTGATAAAAAAGGGCGATCTTTTTAGATATCTTTACGCGCCCAGTGAGTTAAAAGGAGTAGAGCGCAGGCGAGCGACCGACCCTATCTGGAGTCTCGAGGTTTTTGATTTAGATCGCGCGATCAAAGACCCCAACCAACCCACTCTTTACTATCTCAAAAAAGGTCCCAATCGAAGTTTCGTTAGTCAAGAGCTTCAAGTCGTTCCACCGGACACCGAGTTACCTCCATGTTTATAGTGAACATACGCTAGAGTAGACGTTCCATCCTGTAGTATATATAGCTTTGTGTCCAGAGGACTCAACGACAGTTTGTTTTGAGTTATGGTGTGTAACGCGTGATTTTTAGATCTGATGTACGTCATCTTATCGCTTTGAGAATCTTTTTTTTTAGACAGTCGAGATAACGCTCGTGACTAAATTATTTGTCGGTGACTGCTTTGGTTACTCCCTTGGCTTTTTTAAGCTCAAAGCCGTCCGTCATTAAAATTGAGTACATCTTTGGCCTTAAGCAAACGCATTGGCTGACTGGTTTTCCCACCAAATTTGTCTTTAAATTTACCTATTACCTTTTTGTTGACGCGGTCGTACAAAGGGTGATCGGTGGGATAGTTTGACAAGTCGTACGAGTCGGAGTCTTTTTTTTATATCTTCGTAAACGTCGTCCGTCTCAACGCTCAAGAGTAGACTGTCTGTGTCGGTAAACCCTATTCGGTCTCCATAGGTTTCTTTGAGGCGGTTGTAATAAAAGTCGTACATGAGAGTTTTTGAGAGGTCTAAAATACTCACCCCCGCATAAATAGGTTTGTTTAATAACGTCTTGGTCTTGTACATTTCGATAAACGCTAGATTGCAATCGGTAAAAATCGTCGTATGTTTATAGCTCGGTTTACGCGACAACGCTTGATATTTAGAAACTTGGTCGCTTCTAAGTAAAAACGCCTCTGTTCTATTTCCCCCTTTTTCCATCGTCTTTCCAAAAACGCTGTTGTTCATGAGCTTAAAAAAGTCCTTTTCAAAGTCAGACGTTGCGTGAGTTCCGAGTTGGGTGTTTTTGTCGATGTAAGATTTCATCCAAGGCGCTTGCTTAAATTGTAATACGCCAACAACCCCAGTTGAAACTCGGACAACCACTCTTTGGGTACTTTGATATTTCCGGGGGCCAGCAGATAATCATTGTGCCAATCGTGCAAAGCGTTGGGATAATCCAAGTCTACCTCTAAGAGACACCCTACGTCGGCCGTTTCTGAGATTGACATAATGCGTTCCGTCGTGAAGTCTTTGGGTTTTGCCGATTTAAGATCGGCGTAAGGTAAATATTGACTCATGGCCCAACCATACAAATTGATGGCGTCGAGATACATGATGTAAGTCGATGGTTTGTCTGGATCGTAGTCGGAAAGATATTTATTGCTTGCTTTATAGTGCCTAGCACCCACGCTTGATAGTCCTCTTTTTGCTTTTTCCAAAAACAAGTGTTTGTCCACATCGGTCAACAACTCGAGCTCGACGTCCGAGTGTTTTAACAATGCGTCCCACGACAACCCAGGAGAGGTGTAATAGTTAGCGGGGTCTAACTTGTAGTTCTTTTTACACACTTTTCAAAAAGTTTCAAACACACCTGCCAAAAGTAACGCGTCGGTGGAGACGTACAAGTTGTGATATTCACCCAAGTTTTTGACGTTAAATTCGACCCACACTTGTTGAGCCCTAGAATAATCGTCTTGCGAGATATTCGAGTCTTTGAGGCTGCTGCAAAACTCGTCGATGGTAGGTCGATCTCTTCAAACTTATCGAACGAATCCATATACTCGTACGGGTAAATACCTTTTTGTAAGAGCAGGTCGACATTTTGGTCTTTATAGCGTTCTTTGAGTAGAGTAAACGCCTCTTTTGGACACGCGTTGACTAGTTTATCCAACGACGTCGACATAAGTTTATCCAACGACGTCGACATAAATTTAAACGAGTCTATAAATCTCAGATTACCGATCGAAAACAAAATGTATTTTTCCGAGTTGCTGGGAATAAAATCGATATTTTCTTTAGTCTCGTACAAACCTTGCATGATTAAATGAGCGTCGTAATTTTGTAAATTGTGAAAGATGACGGGTATCTGAGTTTTATCCGATACCACCTGCAGTTTTTGATTGCAATAAGCGTGCGCGGCTCCCCTGTATCTACCCGTGATGTGACAGTGATCTCTCACCTTTCTAAATTTGTTGATACGCTTTTTACACTCGATACACTTTGACTCTTTAAATCCCTTTTTGTTTACGTAACAACATTCTTTCTTTTCTTCGTTAGTCTTCGGTTCTTTCGGAAGCGGGCACTGACAGTTTGAGGATTAATTAGGATATATTGACTTTTCGCAAATCCAACACGTACTCGTGTTTTGGTGATCGATGTTGTCTCGCGATGTAAAGTCTATGAGCTTGGGGTTTTTAAAAACTTGATTAAACTCGTATCTTAAACGCAACGTCGAGTCTATAAATTTAGTCATGGCGTCTTTTCCTCTATAGGTCTCTTGAAATTCAAGTTTACTGTCGTACCTTAAAGCAATCAACGAATAACCGCAAGATTTGTGAACTTGAGTCTCCTGCGTGTTTGCCTCTTGAGGCTTTAATTTTTTTAATATTGATTCAAAGTCGGCATAAATGACAAAAGGCGCGTCTTGCGTAAACTTTTGATTTTTAAATTTTAATATCGGAGGGTCATCGTTAAAACCTTTTGGAAAGACGACCTTAGATGGTGGCATATCTATTCCCTCGCAATCTTGTGTATGCCTGTCCAACTTGTCTCATGAGTTGTAGTGCGCCAAACATCTAAAACAGATGTATGTTTTATGCTTGTGTCTCGTTTGGTTCAAAAATATTCTAGATATATGTTTTATCCAACAATAGTGATTCGTGTCGTCCGGGGTCGTTGGCGTTTTTAGATAAATATAACAGTCGTACTTTAGCCTCTTCGTATTGAACACATTTATACTCAGATTGTTTTGTCTCTCTATCTTTTCTATTTGATTGATTGGAGTAGGAAAGTCTACGTCTTTAAAATTTAATCCATCGTTTTTATCGTAAACTGACGGCCTGTCTTCGTGGATTTTAAAATCGGGTTTGTCTTTTACTCGTTGTTTTATTTCGTCGGTATACTTGCCGAGAGCGGCTCTCAAACACCACCGTAAACATTCGTTGTGTTTGTTTCTGACGTTAATAAAAGCTTTTGTTTACTAAAAAAGTCGGTAATTTTATATAAGAACTGCCGCTCATAGGTCTATAGCGGTCGATGTTGATATAAAACGCGAGTATCCTAACGAGTTTCCAACCCGATCCTTGACTGGTATTTTTTGCGTGTAGTTCTTTTATTTTAAAGATTTGATCTTTGACATTTTCTTTTATCTGACTCTCGTTAACTAGCTTTTTACTAAAAAAGGTAAAAGCGCTGGTTTTTACTAAGCCGTCTTGATTTTCTTTATCGTATTCCGCTTTAAATCCTAACTGAACTTTTATGGCCGATAGATTTCTCAGCTCTGACACAACAATTTTGTCAATCTGCCGCACGTGCGTATTAAAGAATTGCTCTACGTCGTCGGCTTTAACTCCAAGTTTCTATAACTGTTACTAAAAGCTCTATGTACTTGAAAATCTGCCTCTTTAAAGATATCGGGGTTTTTATACGATTTAATCGCTAAAATTAAATCCTTTCGTAAAAATCAACCTCGTTTACCAGTTGACATAAATTGTAGCTCTTGGTCATCTATTATTTGTTTGAGCTCATCCAGTTTCTTGCGTGTGCTCTTAGGCAAGGCACTTTGCCACTCATTATTTCTCCCCTTCCAGGAGTAAATGGGTACCTGTGAGGGCAGATATAGTGATTGCTGCTTTGGGCCAAAATGGCAGCATGGAGCTTTATACTTACCTGGGAGCTGAGATGGTATTTGGAATGTTTCATGGGCCCAATTAGCTTTGAGCACCTGTCTGATGCTTAATAAATATGTACTTTGTTTGTTTGTGTATAATACAGACTGTCGAAAAGTTAACCAGTTCGCGCAGGATTATTCTGACGTTGACAGGACCCGGCATATGGGTGAAACCCTGATATTTCCAGCCTCGCTCACTGCGATCTGGTCGCTGACAGATATTTACAGCCTTCCTTGTGTTGCGTTTATCCGTGAATCGTTTTGAATTCCGGAAAAACTTTACGTATATACACCTCATTCGACGTGAACTGGTACCCATTTACTCTTGGGTGGAGAGAAGCAATGAGTGACAAGGTGCCTTGTACAAGGGCACACACACCGTAGTCCTAGGCTGGACTCGAACCTACAACCTGCAGCTTTACCTACAGACTGCAATTTCAATGCTCCAGACAACTAGACCACAGCACTCCACTGATTGTGACTTGACATGAGACCATGAGTTCCGAGTTGACTTTGCAACGAATTTGATGAATGCTCAAAGAGTTTGCATGTTTAACCCCACCTGGTTGTCAGGTTGTTGAATGTTCCGTACGGGCAGGCAAACTCCTCTGCGTACGTTGTCCCATTCAGGCAGTAATACCCACTTGGGCAGACGTAGGATCGGTACCACACCACGGGCCCGACGGTGGCATTACAGTAATGCCCAGCAGGGCAGGTCTTGCAGTCCCACTGTCCCACTGTGTCCTGGTAGGTGCCGGATGGGCAGGGCTCCGGATTGCCATATCCCTCTCCACAGAAGTGACCCTGGGGGCAGGTGTGGTCGGCTGGGGTGGCCGTAATCTGACCAACAGGGCAGTAGTAGCCCCTCTGGCAGAAACACGTAGAGGTGGGAAGACCCTCACGATGGCAGTACATCCCCTTGGTGCAGATCTGGCAGCTGGTGTTAGCGCTTTGCTCGGTGGCGTCGAGGTAGTAGCTAATCGGGAAAGGGGCGGGCTCCCAGGAACACACAGGGCAGTAGTGGCCCCGGGGGCAGACGTTGCCCGTCATGTTGTCGGTGGGGTTGCTGACAGATGCCTCCAAGGTGCAGTAAAAACTAAATTAAGATTAATACAGAAAACAAGTGATCCTCGGACCGTGAGTGCTGTGAGTGTCACCTGTTGCAATGATGACCTCCAATTATCCCACAACGGTCACTGCATCCAAATGTTATCAAAAGTCATGAAAGCATGTAGAAGTTATACATTTGATTCAGAGACATAACCGGAAACTTTAACATATATACAAACAATGACCTCTAATGACCTATAATGACCCCTACATGGCCTTTGACCCCAGAAACTCATACATGTACATACGGTCATGGTATACGGATGTACAGACATACAGAATTTAGGACTGGTTAAGTGTCCCTAAAACTTTGTTTATGTGACCCAAAAAGAGAAAATTATCTTAAAAATAACACTATCTGATGAAAGTAAGGAAAAGTATGTGTAGAATGGTTTCTTGCTCCCTGTGCTATCGATTCTGATGGAGGCGAGAACCAGTCAACCTTCTGATAACCTAATTATTGTGAATCCAAAACGAATTAACAGGTGCGGATACAGGGGAGGGGTCCTGGGGACCGCACCCCCACATTTTTTGACTTGATTTTTTTTTGTTTTTGTTTTTTTTGTTTTTAATGTATTTTCATATCAGAGCAAAATAGCAGCGTTATCTTTTCTGTAAAAGATTCCCAATAGATCAAAATGATCAAAATATATAAGAAAAATAGGCTCATAATGTCCAGGAATGCACCTCAGAGCTTCTACTGTAAAAACAATTTTTTGGGAGAGACCCCTACACCCCCCGTCCATGGCTAGGACCCCCACATTCCTAAAATCCTGCATCCGCCCCTGATTAAACATTTTGCAAATTACTTGTCCTACAACTAAACATGGGTTCATTTTTTTGTTCGTCTCTTTCGAAAGTAAATAACTTTTGTAGAGTAACCAAAATAACAACTTCACAAAAAAAAAAAAAAAGCCCCTCCAAAAACCTACCAAAAAGGAATGCAATTGTGTATATTCATTTTTTATTATTCTCTTTAACCAGTTCACGCCGGATGACGTATATAAACGCAAAAATTTCCCCAAATTCAAAACTGATGACGCATAAACACGCTAAGTTCAAGTTCGGAAATGTATGTCAGCAGCAAGCAAGGCCGGAAATGCGTGGGTGTGCTTCCCGGCACTATCAGCCTGAACCCGCTTCGGATCGAGTTTCGTTAAAAATAATCCCACCCGTGGGCTCGGCGATGTTAAAATAATCCCAGCGCGAACTGGTTAAATACTCATATCAGGAGAAGAAGTTCCAAGCCCAGGCTGGGCTCTAATCCACAACTTGAAAAATTACAGCAAATCATGAATTCAATGTTACAGACCATGGCACTTTTACAAACATAAATGTTTTTCCACTTACCCTGTGAGCATTCAAGGTGAGGCACGGCCAGCCCCGCCCTCTCACAGTAGTACCCGGGATCGCAGGGGATGGGCTTTTCAATACCCCCTGGGCAGTACTCTCCTGGGGCGCACCGACCTCCGATGGACAGGTCTGTTGGGGTGGGGCTGGAAGCGCCTTGGATGCAATACCAACAATCGCTGTGAGAAAAGGAGGGAATTATTATTACATCTCATGGATATTTATGGGCCAAGTCAATTAGTAGGCTCTGAGCATAATGTCTGTAACAATGAAATTGCCAACATGTGTAACCCCGACCCAAAACAGGTCTTGGGTTATGGTATTATTTAATATTTTCTATTTTGTATGACTATGTTTCCCATTTGTAAGATTCCCTTCTTACTCAACTTTGTTGGTTCTTTATCTTTTTTTCTTCTTACTGGTGAGTTTATTCCAGTAGACCCTTGATCTCTGCCTACCCTTTGTAGGGATAGTCTTTGATTTTTTATCTTTTATCTTTCCTGGAAGTTCAGAGGATGTTCTTTGTGTCCTCTGTCTTTTATTGGTGGCTGGTACACCAGTGTGTACACACACAATAAACTTCCATAAGTTAAGCATGATGTGGGGACTCTTAATCCCTGCTTGTTTATTACATCTTGCAGGAGCTGTTAAAACAACAAGCTTCTGTTGATTTCAGATCTCCCTGGTTACTAAGTGGCCAATCAGTATAGAGTCATGTGTGACAATTTGAAGTTTGACCAATGAGAGCCTGGGTTGATATGTGGTCAGGGCATGCTTTGGGTGCCAGCTTGCCCCAAATTTTAGCAAGACTTGGCATAACCGACTCTGCCATCGTGCTGACTGCATGTCTGCCATTTTCATCTGCTGTTTTGAGCAAATTGTTGTTTTCGATTGGAGGACCCTGATCCCAAGTTTCTTCCTGTTTGCACGAATGTTTGGCTCTCTGTTTTAGGCGAGTTTGATTTACTATTTATATTGTGTTTAGATTATTATATGTTTGCTCAGATTTTGTCATTGATTTTGCATTTTTTATATTAACTTTAGGTAAAGTGTTTTAGCAAGATAAGTTTGTAGTAAGTTGGATTTGCGCCTTTTCTTTACTCTTGCATGAAGCACATGCAAATGGTTTAGAGTCAAACCAAGAATAAGTAATGCTCCAGATTTTATTCAGCATTGTATAGAATTTTGGTGTTTTATGAAGTCGGGGTGATCAACTGACTATGGTCCCAAATTCTGGGATGATTGAATATTTTTATTGAATTTCTATTCCGCAGTTATGATTAACTTGTTAAAGTGTTTGGCGATCATTTTCTTGTGGTTTTGATTAACCCAAGCTTAAAGACACAAACTGTTGTCTTGTGTTAGAGTTTTAGGCTGTATGCAAAAAGATGCATATTCTGTATTTATTTATTTGTAGATTCCGGTTTTTAGTGCCGTTCGTATATTATTCTGTTATGGATCGAAACTTAGAGATACAAATTGTTCTCTCATGATCAAGTTTGGAACTTGCTATTCCTGCATTTGAACAGTTCGATTAAGATTTGGAGTTTTCTATTTTTGATTTGTGTCTCACGTATGAGACTGAGAAATGTACCTGAGATTATTTTCTTCTTGAAATAAAACATTTTCTTTGTGTATGCAAATCCTGAATTGTGTGAAGTCAAGAGTTTTTACCAAAAGGGAGTTAAATTAATATAAATTTGGTTCCTGTTATTTTGGAATGTGAACCACGGGTTACATTTGGGGGCTTGTCCGGGAAACGTTTTAATTTGTTTGACTTGACTTCGAATATAAAGGATTTGTGTGCACCTTGATCTTGTTTGGTTTTGGATTGAGAATACCTATTGTTTTCTATTGTTCAGTGATTGATGCTAATAGTCTCTTTCAGATATATATTATTTACTTTGCGATTTGCTGTTGTTTTGATTGATTTGTTGACCAGTGTTTTCCTCAAAGGTACATGTACATTATTTATCCTGCAAATTATTTTTTGATACTTGCCAAGAGAGCCAACATTTGTGCAATTCCTTTTTTTTGTGGCCATTTTCCCCGTTCCGTGCATTTTTTCGGTTGTTGCTTAATTGCTCAAACTTCACTTGTCACAAATGGCGGACACAGCACTTCGACAGAATGGTCTGGATTGGTGTAAGAAGGACGATCTCAGGCCAAGTCACTCTTTTTTGTTGACTTTTCAATTGTCTAGTCCATTGGCGGAGACAGATATTCTAGCCTGTTCTTTGCATAATATGTTTCCTTAACTAGAGGGCCTTTCTAAGAAAGAGGATGCAGACAACAACTCCGCTATTTTTCTTTGTGATTTTTCTGTGCCTATCTTTTCTCTTAGGCTAGGGACTGAGATTCGTTTAAATTGTCATGCGTCATTGACGCTTTGTCAAGTCATTCGGCTGGACAATTCTCCATCAAAGAACCAGCAAGTCACTATTAGTAACCTGCGGAAGAGTGGTGTTCTAAATGCATGGCATTTGGGAGAGAGGACCTCTACGTCTGATTTCCCTTCTACTTCTGAATCTAGCCCTTCTTCTCAACAAACCCCACCCTCTGACTTTTCCAAATCATTTGCTCACTGCACCTTGGCGGCAAATTATCGTAAGCTTAGATGCCTTTCGGGTTCTACTTCTCCCCCGAAAGATGAAGACGACTATGTAGCCTGGATCGACCACATCGAAGGTCAGATGGATAAGTGGCAGGACTTGGATGACGCAGAGAAGAGAAAGCGTATCCGTGAGGCTCTGCGGCCACCTGCCCTCAACATCATCAACGATCTTCGACGTGACGATCCAACTGCCACTTCTCTAGACTACCTTAAGGCTTTAGACATCGCTTTTGGTGACACGGAGACGGACGACGAGTTGTTCGTGAAATGTCATGGTTTGGCCCAGGCTGCTGGTGAGTCTCCTAAGTTTTTGACTAGGCTTCAAAATGTATTGAGGCGGGCTCTGAGAAGGAGTGTGGTCCCTCATTCCCAGGCTGACAAAATGCGCCTCAGCCAGTTTATCCGTGGTATCTTGTACGACGAGATGATACTGGTAAACCTGCAACTGAGAGACAAGATGAATCAGCCACCGTCTTTCCTAGCCCTGCTGTCCATGGTCAGAAAGCAAGAAGATGAGGCCAGACTGAAGCTGCAGAGTCGTGGTTGTCCCACCCTCGGGGCACAACAAGCTTGACATCTTCAGCACGCTGCTCACCCTCCGACTCACCACTCTAACTTTGCCCATCCTCAGGCACCATATTCTCTCTCTTCACACTATCCTCATCCTGCCAGTCCTCAGGCACAGTTTCTCCATCAGAATGCCACTCCAGCTACTCCTCAGAGCATTTCACAGCACACGCAGGCCTGCAACACTCCTCGAGATCAGGCTCAGTGGAGACAACCTCGTCAGAACCTTGACCGAGGCAATGAGAGGGGCACTTTGGTAGATTTTTGTTTTTCGTGTGGTCAGGAGGGACACATCCGCCGGAGATGCATGAACCCTGCCAACGCTGAGGTGGTCAATCGAAAGTTGATCCACTTCATCCTTGGAGGACCATCGGGAAACGGGCTCGGACGTCTGCAGGAGGGGAACCAGATGTCCGAACGCCGGTAAGCCCCAAGATTAAATATGAGGCAGGAACGGATGTTCCTCAGGGATTGGTCGATGATACAGTCACACCACGGTGTTGGGTTGATGGACTCGACACCCACTGCCTACTGGACAGTGGCTCTCAAGTCACTCTGATATCTAAAGGTTTCTTTGACCGTCTCAATCGTCAGTTGCACCCCCTTAACGATCTTGTTTTGTTCCATGGAGGTGATGGGAAGATGCCATACTTGGGTTGGACTTATGTGTCTATGGGGTTTGACGACTCCTTCAGTGGGACCAGTAGTCAATTCGAAACCTTTGCTTTGGTCGTCCCAAATGGACGAAACTCCAGTGTCCAACCAATTATAGTTGGGACAAATTCAGGTTTTTTCCGCAGCTGTTTTGAGTCATGTAAGCAGCAGGCAGGTCATCGGGTTGTACAGAGTCTGAATATCAGTGCCGCATGCCGAAAGATCTATAAGGACATCGCCGATGAGAACAAGATTCCTGGTGATGCTAGGCTTGGAACAGTCAGGACTCGTTCAAAACGTGTTCTTACCTTTCAGCCTGGCGAGCAGAAATCTGTCAGTGGGTCTTGGCGAAATATCCTGCACAAACCAGTGACTGTGCTGGTTGAAGCTCAGGAAAGGCGTAGACTGCCGACAGGGTTGGAAGTGACACCTCTTGTCACTGAACTCCCTGGGAATTCGACAAGCACTGTCAATGTAATAGTTGTCAACCGTACCAGTCAGAAGATAACAGTCCCAGGAAATTGTCCTTTGGCAGACGTTTTTATCCCTGAATGGTGTCATGAAGCTCCGAGTGTGGGAGAACCTACGAAAGCTTCAAGCGCCAAGGCTACTACAAGCAACAATGTCCACTCAAATTCCTCTGATAATGATTTTGACAACCTTCCTTTTGTCTGGGGTTCGATCTCCCCTGAAAGGAAGAAACAAATTCTTGACAAGATGAGGTTAAGATCTCAGGTTTTCTCTAGACACGACTGGGATGTAGGACAAACGACACAAGCCGAGCACCAGATCAACCTTGAAGATGGCTCTCCATTTAGGGAAAGATCGCGAAGAATAGCTCCAGCTGATCTCAAAGACTTGAGGCTACACTTGCAACAGCTGTTAGACAACGACATCATCAGAGAGTCACGCAGCCCATATGCTTCACCGATTGTGCTTGTTCGTGTAACGTTACTCTGTAGCGGGCCAAGCAGAATGAGGCGTGGGGTCATAAATAACCAAAGAAAATGACGGCAGACAAGGCAGACTTCGGGGGCGCCTCCCAGATTTAGTTTTAATACACAAACAAATCGAATTAATATTTACAAAAGTAAGGAGCACATTAATACAAGTAGGTGGATTATACAATTAAAGTAACACTTACAAACTATAAGACCGGTGCAGGCACGAGGCTGGAGGAAAACACACAACAGAAAATACCCAAACGCAAAAGTGGCTACAAAAATAACGGAATGACCCACGCCCCAATTGCGCGAACCAGTCTTATAGTCTGCAAAGTGCACTCGACCAAATGGAATCCAAATAACTAATAAATGTAAAGCTGCATTACAAGTGGCAAACATATGTAAGAATGAAAGGAATTTAAGGAACGAATAAAAAGTGAATGAAATGGTGGAGTGTAAAGCATGTAGCGCAGGTGGTGAACATACGTATTTGTTACAGACGGACGACGAGTTGTTTGTGAAATTTCATGGTTTGGCCCAGGCTGCTGGTGAGTCTCCTTCTAAGTTTTTGACTAGGCTTCAAAATGTATTGAGGCGGGCTCTGAGAAGGGGTGTGGTCCCTCATTCCCAGGCTGACAAAATGCGCCTCAGCCAGTTTATTCGTGGTATCTTGTACGACGAGATGATACTGGTAAACGGTAGCTTGCGGATGTGTATTGACTATCGTACACTGAATGCACGCTGATCAGTACGCAGTCCCACTTATACAAGAGGCGATTGATTGTCTGAACGGCAGCTGTTGGTTTTCGGTGATCGATTTGAAATCTGGGTTTTATCAGATACCTATGCGTCAAGAAGACAAGGAGAAAACGGCATTCATCTGTCCTTTGGGTTTCTATCAGTTTGAACGAATGCCTCAAGGTGTCAAAGGTGCTCCTGCAACTTTCCAAAGGTTAATGGAGACCTGCATGTCTGGAATCAACATGACTGAGGTGTTGGTTTACATGGATGATCTCATCATCTTTGGTCGATCCTTAGGCCAGATGGAAGAGAGACTAATGAAGGTTCTTGATCGTCTTGCCGATTTTGGACTGAAAGTGTCTCCAGAAAAGTGTCAACTCTGTTGTATGTCAGTCAAGTATCTCGGGCATGTAGTCTCAGAAAAAGGGGTACAAACTGATCCAGAGAAAATGTCTGCTCTGGAGACATGGCCTCGACCTCTGAATGTCAAGCAAGTTCGATCGTTCCTTGGTTTTGCAGGCTATTATCGTCGTTTCATTGAGAACTACTCCAAAATAGCCCGTCCTCTGAATGACCTCACTGTTGGATGTGTTTACCCTAAAAAGCGGGGCCGTCCAGCACCGAAAGCGTCATCTGATCCCCATGCTCGTAAGGCCGGCGACCCACTTGGTGAACTATGGACGACAGAGTGTGAAAAAGCGTTTCTCACTTTGAAGGATCGCCTTGTTTCTGCTCCTGTACTTGCATTTGCAGATCTGTCCAAGCCCTTTGTGTTACACATTGATGCGAGTCGTGATGGTTTGGGTGGAGTTCTGTATCAAGATCATGATGGAAAGCTTCGTCCTGTCGCATACGGTAGTCGTGGTTTGTCACATACTGAGAAAAACTACCCTGCCCATAAGCTGGAATATCTGGCATTGAAATGGGCCGTCACTGATAAATTCCGTGATTACTTGTACATGGCCAAAGGAACCAAAGTGATGACTGACAATAACCCGCTCACTTATGTTCTTTCCTCGGCCAAACTGGATGCCACTGGGCATCGATGGCTGGCCGCATTGTCAAACTTTGACTTTTCAATCCACTACAAGCCAGGGCGGACAAACACTGATGCAGATGCTTTGTCACGTAGACCCCACTCACCTGAGCTTGATCAGCAGTTCGAGGAGGAACAGCGAGACAAAATAGAGAAACTTGAAGGTCGACTTAAGGGCACTGGTGAGATACAGGATGTCATCTGTCCTAAAGAAGTTGTGGGCGCTCTGTATTTC
Organism: Crossaster papposus; assembly: GCA_037893245.1. Taxonomy (NCBI): domain Eukaryota; kingdom Metazoa; phylum Echinodermata; class Asteroidea; order Velatida; family Solasteridae; genus Crossaster; species Crossaster papposus. Next base: position 15,525 of record JBAIAA010001811.1, on the reverse strand, counting down.
CAGTGTGGTGCCAAGGTATCTGCACGTGAATACGACAGACAGACAGATTCAGTCACATCTTGTACAAATGACAGTGTTCCACTGATCCATTCCTTGTCTGTAGGTGCAAATGCCGTCCCTGACTGTTATGCATCAGTTTCCGAGATGAGCAAGTTGGATTGGGGAGAAATCCAACTAGAGGACCCGATTATCAAGCAAGCCACAACCTTTGTGAAATTGGGTAGGAAACCAGACTCGCAAGCAGACCTGCCAGGTGAAGTGAAGCTGATCCTTAGGGAGTTTGAAAAACTTTCCCTTTCCAATGGGATTTTGTACAGATCTGTTACAAACTCATTGGGTAACAAATGCTTTCAACTTGTCCTTCCTTCCCAATTTTGCATCCAAGCGATACGAGGACTGCACAACGAGTTAGGACATCTCGGTGTCGAGCGCACACTAGCACTCGCACGAGACCGATTCTACTGGCCTCGAATGGCTGCAGAGATTGACAACTGGGTCAAACACTGTACTCGATGTGTTGCCAGAAAGAGACCTCAGAAACCTGTTGCACCACTGGTAAACATTAAGACTAATGGTTCTTTGGAACTGGTCTGCATGGATTTTTTATCCTTGGAGGCAGACCGTAGCAACAAAAAGTCTATCCCGGTAGTGACTGATCATTTCACTCGTTATGCTTAGGCTTTCCCTACTAAAGACCAAACTGCTCGCACTGTGGCTAAGGTCTTATGGGAGAATTTCTTTGTTCACTATGGGTTGCCCCAGCGTTTTCACTCCGACCAGGGGCGTGACTTTGAGAGCAAGGTTGTGAAAGAGTTAACACTCCTGCTAGGCATCAAGAAGTCACGAACTACGCCCTACCATCCCCAAGGTGACCCCCAACCAGAGCGATTCAATCGCACTTTGTTAAATATGCTAGGTACCTTGAAAGACGAGAAGAAAGCCCATTGGATCAAGTATGTCAGTGCATTAGTTCATGCATACAATTGCACTTAGCATGACAGCACCGGTTTCTCGCCCTATTTTCTCATGTTTGGCAGAGAGGCAAGACTCCCCATCGACTTGAGGTATGGGATAAGTGCAGATGATTTCACAACTGCAGACCACGCACAATATGTCAAAGGGCTGAGAGAGCAGCTTCTGCGCGCCTATCAGCTTGCAACCAACAATTCAGCTAAATCAGGTGAAAGTAACAAAGTTTGACATGACCGACGTGTCAGAGGACACGAGCTTCGGTCTGGCGATCGAGTGTTGATCAGAAACCTTGGCTTGCAAGGAAAACACAAGATAGCTGATCAATGGGACCCTACAATTCTTTTGGTCACGGAACGCATCAGCCCAGATATGCCAGTGTACCGTGTCAAGCCAGAGACAGGAGAAGGGCGTGTCCGAACACTGCATAGGAACATTTTGTTGCCTATCGACTACTTCAATGATGAGGAGTCTCAGCATCGTGTCACCAGGCCCAATCGTCCCGTCACGAGAGCAGCGGCTAAGATCAGCCCTCCCCGAGATCAGTCTGACTCTGAAAGTCAACCATCCAGTGATGATGAGGTTGTTGTGGTTTTCCCTAAGAAATTACTCAACCCCCCACTTAATATGGAGGCACCTGAGTTTGTTCCTCGGCAACAACAATACTGATCTGTCGGTAGATACCTGTCAAGTAGAGGAACACATTTCACTCACGAAACAACCTTCGCATTCTCACCACGAAGAAGTATGTGATGATAATGAGAACTCTTTTCCTGAACAATCTCCATCTCCTTCTGAAAAGACACCCAGTGTCTCAGAGAATTTGTTCACAGAGCAACCTCCACTTTCCCGTGAGCACACCAGTGATGATGCTGACCCATCCAACGTTTCTGTGGTACCCCTTGTGCCATTAGATTTTTCTTCTCCTGACAGAGGTCAGGGACACTTTATGGTGGCCAGTCCTTCACCAGCACCCGTATTGTCTCCATTAGTTTCTCAGAATGAAGGAGACGATAAGAAGGAGGAGACCAGTGAAGATGTTTTCTGCATCACTGCAAAGGAGCAATCTCCTCAATGCAACGTTAGTGATGAGGTACATCATGTTACTACTGGGGGCTCCTAAGTAACTAGCGACTCCCCAACCGAAGAGTTCTTGCAAGAAATGTCTGACCCCGAGTCAAACTTTGTCAGGCGCTGAAGTTTGCAGAGAAGGGGAAACCTGTGTTTAGCCGGCAATCCCGATCATCTAGGATGTTTGCCGAGTTAAAGAAGAAGGTTTTCGGTCCTTAGAAATGTATATATGTGTATAGTAAGGGGAGGATGTAACCCCGACCCAAAACAGGTCTTGGGTTATTGTATTATTTAATATTTTCTATTTTGTATGACTATGTTTCCCATTTGTAAGATTCCCTTCTTACTCAACTTTGTTGGTTCTTTATCTTCTTTTTTTCTTACTGGTGAGTTTATTCCAGTAGACCCTTGATCTCTGCCTACCCTTTGTAGGGATAGTCTTTGATCTTTTATCTTTTATCTTTCCTGGAAGTTCAGAGGATGTTCTTTGTGTCCTCTGCCTTTTATTGGTGGCTGGTACACCAGTGTGTACACACACAATAAACTTCCATAAGTTAAGCATGATGTGGGGACTCTTAATCCCTGCTTGTTTATTACATCTTGCAGGAGCTGTTAAAACAACAAGGTTCTGTTGATTTCAGATCTCCCTGGTTACTAAGTGGCCAATCAGTATAGAGTCATGTGTGACAATTTGAAGTTTGACCAATGAGAGCCTGGGTTGATCATGTGGTCAGGGCATGCTTTGGGTGCCAGCTTGCCCCAAATTTTAGCAAGACTTGGCATAACCGACTCTGCCATCGTGCTGACTGCATGTCTGCTATTTTCATCTGCTGTTTTGAGCAAATTGTTGTTTTCGATTGGAGGACCCTGATCCCAAGTTTCCTCCTGTTTGCACGAATGTTTGGCTCTCTGTTTTAGGCGAGTTTGATTTACTATTTATATTGTGTTTAGATTATTATATGTTTGCTCAGATTTTTAGTCATTGACATTTCACTGTGTTCATCCTGACTTTTCGTAAATTATGAAGAGAATTTTCTGAGTTGTATTTCTATTAAGTCTGGACTTCAGGAATTTGAGAGAGTCCAGACATATTGGTGAAGTAAAAGACTTTGGCGATTAATTATATTGTCAAGTTTGATAATGTGCTGAGAGATCCAAAAAGGATACTCTCATGATTTTTCATTTTTTATATTAACTTTAGGTAAAGTGTTTTAGCAAGATAAGTTTGTAGTAAGTTAGATTTGCGCCTTTTATTTACTCTTGCATGAAGCACATGCAAATGGTTTAGAGTCAAACCAAGAATAAGTAATGCTCCAGATTTTATTTAGCATTGTATAGACTTTTGGTGTTTTATGAAGTCGGGGTGATCAACTGACTATGGTCCCAAATTCTGGGATGATTGAATATTTTTATTGAATTTCTATTCCGCAGTTATGATTAACTTGTTCAAGTGTTTGGCGGACATTTTCTTGTGGTTTTGATTAACCCAAGCTCAAAGACACAAACTGTTGTCTTGTGTTAGAGTTTTAGGCTGTATGCGAAAAGATGCATATTCTGTATTTATTTATTTGTAGATTCCGGTTTTTAGTGCCGTTCGTATATTATTCTGTTATGGATCGAAACTTAGAGATACAAATTGTTCTCTCATGATCAAGTTTGGAACTTGCTATTCCTGCATTTGAACAGTTCGATTAAGATTTGGAGTTTTCTATTTTTGATTTGTGTCTCACGTATGAGACTGAGAAATGTAGTCCTTTTTATCAAGTTTAGTTTTAAAGTCGTTCCAATTAAGGAAATACCTTTGAGTATTTCTGAGAAGTACTAGACAACAAATTGATTTCTTTTATATTTTTTCTATGATAAAGAAGTTCATGCAATACATGTCAATATCGTGTACATGTAGGTTGCTGTTGTTAAATTTTAAAAAAGCCTTCCACATGATGGATAGTTATAAAGTGTGTTAAATTTGCATGTAGAAAAGTCAGCCATTTTGACCTGACTCTGTAGTAATTAGATGGATTTAGTAATGTGACATAGACCCCTATGCAACTCTCTGTTTTGGACTAAAACGACTGGACCGTGCCATTTGAAGGGTAACTTAGACCGGACCGTCTGCGTGTTCCCGACCTGCCCTCCAGGCATCCCATTCTGTGCTCCAGCACGTCCAGTACGCCAAGCCTACTGCTATCCTCGACGCCCAACGACAAGACGTTCGAGCGATCCAGGCACAAGAACAATCCAGCATCGCCCTAGACATAGCCACTTCATCTCTTTGTCTTGTTCAAGACCCCGCAAGTATCTTACTTTGGTTTTACATGTACATGTAGCAACAAATGACGAGAGTTGTCATTTCTACTTCTATCTTCGATTGAACTCTTCTTCAAGTGCTCTACTTCATCATCTCGTTCTACATATCCTTCAACTCCTTCTACCCCATGACTCCGATCTACCGAGAATGGACGAATCGCGAGCGTTAACTGTCTTTTAGGTTTTGGCGCCCTTTTTATTCTGAGCTCAAATTTTGTATTTAAAATCATACAGGATCCTGTGTTTTGTGTAAAATATCTTAACCCATTGCATTTTTCATTTGTATTGCTATTACCTGAGATTATTTTCTTCTTGAAATAAAACATTTTCTTTGTGTATGCAAATCCCGAATTGTGTGAAGTCAAGAGTTTTTACCAAAAGGGAGTTAAATTAATATAAATTTGGTTCCTGTTATTTTGGAATGTGAACCACGGGTTACACATGTATCAACCTTTATATTTAAGAATCTGCAGGACTACCTGCAGTTGGACGTAGGCGCGTCGTTGCCAGTGCCCATGCAGTAGGATCCAGCTGTGCACACCACGCAGGCCACGTCGTCAATCTGCTGGGGTAGGGCGTTGAAAGTCCCCGCTGGGCAAAGGAACTCGTTGGACCTTGTGGTGCTGTTGGGACAGTAGTGGCCCGTCGGGCAGACGTTATCGACGAAGTCGGTGGAGTTGGCCAGGCAGAAGAAGCCTGGGGCCAAAAAGAAAAACAAATTGGAATAAGAGAAACTTTTGTTTATTGACTGACTAAAAAACTGACTAAAGTAGGTTCATTCAATCGCAAGTGAATCGCAAGTGAATCGCAAGTGAATCGCAAGTGAATCGCAAGTGAATCGCAAGTGAATCGCAAGTGAATCGCAAGTGAATCGCAAGTGAATCGCAAGTCTAGGTTGATTTTAGAAGCTTGTAATGGACCGGGGATGGACCGGGGATGGACCGGGGATGGACCGGGGATGGACCGGGGATGGACCGGGGATGGACCGGGGATGGACCGGGGATGGACCGGGGATGGACCGGGGATGGACCGGGGATGGACCGGGGATGGACCGGGGATGGACCGGGGATGGACCGGGGATGGACCGGAGATGGACCGGGGATGGACCGGAGATGGACCGGGGATGGACCGGGGATGGACCGGGGATGGACCGGGGATGGACCGGGGATGGACCGGGGATGGACCGGGGATGGACCGGGGATGGACCGGGGATGGACCGGGGATGGACCGGGGATGGACCGGGGATGGACCGGGGATGGACCGGGGATGGACCGGGGATGTTGTATATTACTTTTAACCAAACCTTGCGAGCTTTAATAGCAGTTTTTAAATGAAAGGGTAACCAAAACTACATTCCTGCTTACCTTCAGGGCACACTTTACAACTCCCATGTCCCTCCTGGTCCTGGTACTCCCCAGCCTCGCAGCCAATCGGCAGCACTGTTTCCAGGGCACACCCCGCCGACCCCAGTGTGACCCCCGAGGATCGGGCAAGTGGCCGGGTAGGTCTTGTTCTTTGAGGGGTTGTTGGGGTTGGCTCGGTCCACACTGGAGTCGCACCAGTAGCCCTCATCGCAGAGGAGGCTGTAGGACGTGGCCGCGTTGTTGGGGCAGTAGTAGCCGCCGGGGTAGTCTGTGCACTGCTGGACCTGTTTAGTCACGAGCAATATTGCAGGCATGAGAATGGGTTGTGTTAGAAAAAACTGAAAAATAGCGATTCACTATTAATGACCCAATCAAGCTGTAGGCTTGGCCTGAGCCGAAGGCGAGGCATGCCGGGGGTTTCAGGGGGCCGGCGCCCCCTTTAGAAAATTTTGACAATTTAGGTACTGAAAAGTAGCATTTTCAAGCAATTTTCAATGTAATTTTTTGATCTGAATGTCCATAGGCCCTATTAAACAGCAGAAATAAACACAATTGACACTTGAGAATCTAAATGTATCACTCTATAATAACAAGTTACCAATTGATACAAATTTTAAGTTCTTGAGTTATTTCTTGAGAAGATTTTGAGAATTTTGAGATGTGGATTTCCATTTTAAACAATAATAGTCCGTGGGCCAGAGGGGGCTACCGTGCACCCCCCCTATGATCCTACTTCTTGGGTGTCATCTTGTTCATTGGGATCCATAATATCAGAAAAAAGATGTTCCCAAGAAAAAAACTCATTTGGACACTGTTTATTTGCTCCTTATTTGAAGATATGTAAACATTTCAGTTTTTCGTGTTTTGAACACTTTCTTAGGGTTCGTGAATTATGTGCTTACATTTTACTCTGTTTCTCAGCAGATATAACTCTAATCTCCACCAAATTAATACACAATCTTCATAAATCATACAACAATGGGTAGACAAAATTATTTTAATATGTTTTATTGTCTTCTATTATTAATGACGTCATAAATTTGCATATAATTAAATATGCAAATTTTCATCTCAAAATCTGTCAAAATCACCTGGAAGTTGTATTTTGTCTGCTATAATCATGAAATAAGTTTGCTAACCCCCTAATTTCGTGTAAAATTATTCATTGATATGTTATCTGATGTTTCCTGCAAAAAAATAGTATCAGTCAACTCGTAATTAACCCCCTCCCCCGCATTACGGTTACTACATTCTGTATATTTAATGCACATTCAATCAAAGTTCCTGTTTATAAGAACAAAAGCTCGACAAGCAGTATTTTAATGACTGTTAGGGCTAGCCTGTTAACATCAAATTAAATCAAATCAAATTCCAGTTCTCCTGAGAATACACATAACATATGCACACTATTTGAAATGCAATGTACTTTCTTTTCCCTTTATGATATCATGAAGGGAAGTACTCTGTACATCTTTGTTATTGTGAAGTAAAATGATATATAAAATGACAGTGATCTTCTTTCACTGTCCGTAGGATGATTTCTATCCCTATTATGTTTATAAATTCAATACAGTATATTACCGCATACAATATGTTTTTTTGATAGTTATAAACATGTATCAGTCTGAAAGGGGGGCTCAGACCAAGCCAACTTATTCAACTGTTGGTCATTAATCGCATTATATGCTATAACACAGGGTTGATGATTATACAAACGAATGAACGAACGTATACGGGGTGCAGTTTCATGAATTTCAACTGACATGACACACTGAGCAAAACCAATCAGTGAATGAATCTGATTATAATCATGGTATATAACAAAGACTGATATTTAAATGTTTAACAACACCTTAAATGCACTACGTTTCTATATTTCTATTCATACTTTTTCAGAAACACAGGTACATTTTTTCACTAGCACAAAATATTATGTAACTGCAACAGTGACAGAATGTTTTCCTCAAGTCCTTCATCCAAGGATAAACACATAAATGGCTTATCAAACTCAAATTTAAGGATGACATAATGAGTATTGTTGAAACTTTGCATTCTTTGAAAATACATTTTAACGATGTGACCACTTTGGTGTCGACAATCTTTCTAGTTAATCTTATGCAGTTATCTGTTTATCGTACATAATGTACATTTATTATTTCAAGACGGAAGAATCAAGGGAAAGAAAATTAGATATCACAAGAAATCATTACTGAAATTCCTTATACAGCATTGAGTGTCCTTCAGTTATAAGTGATGAACCAGATTTATATTGCTAATATTTACTTAAAATTTGATGGTTTGTCATTTTCTATGGGGCATGTTATTAACATTAATTATCACAAAAGCAAAACATGTCATACTGTACTACTGAAACAAATAATGAAGCCTTTTCAGACTTCATCTTCGCTATCTGCGTCTTGGTCCGAGTCATAGTACTGGACATCATGATCTGAATCGTAGTCGTCATCACTTGAGTCATCGTCTCCCATACAGTCAAGAACATCTACCAACCTTGGGGGCAGAATGTCTCTCGTTGACCATAGTGGTTCTAATTTGTCTAAATTCTTTGTCCAACCATGACCATCTGTTGGTGGTGGAACGATGGGTTTAGGCTCATGAGCCCTCTTCCATATCGCCACCTGGTAGTTCACTCTCCTGATGTGTTGTTGAAGACTGTCCTTGCATGGAGGAAATAAAGACAAGTCTACGTGGACCACAGCCTGAGAAAGCATGTAGTCCAAGGAGTGCTGTGCAATATTCAGGGGAGGACTGCTTGGCAAAATGAGTGACATCAATGAGCCGCTGCTTGTTTCCTCTCCCTGTGTTGAAGAGTGATGTCTGGAGTGAGATGCGCGTAATGAAGCAATATGAAAAATATATCGGTGTCTGGGCTTTTGATCTGCACATGATCATAGCCTTGCTCCTTATCGTATTGGCAGTAGAGGATCACGCGTGAATCTGTTACTTCTTGGGTTGAGTTGAAAGATGGAATCTCAGAACGCAGTGTCTCTCTCCCATTCTGAGAAGTGAGCAGTTGGGCTTCTCCTTTGATGAATATCATCTTTTTCCCATAAAGCCTCTTAGCCATGTCATGCTCACTCCAGACATCCAGAATAACTTGAATAAGTTGTTTCTTATTCTCATCATTCGTTAGGAACTGCTTCCAGTCAGGTGGTCTTTTGGTTTTGCCTCCTGTAATTATCCTCTTCTCTGTACACCCACGCCGTGTCCGTCCGTTCACTTGACTTCACAGAGTCTGGCTTGTACATGTCTGTGCTGAAGATGACATCGCATTTGGATGACACTACATTGTGAATTTTGATGCAAATATCGTGGAAGTTTGCAGGCATCTCTTTTAGGTAGTAGAAAACAGCATTACCATCTTCCACTACCAAGGTCTTGTCAGTGGGTGGAGGTTGCGAGTTCTCTACATCCTTCAGAAGATACAGTGTAGGCCCTTAGCTTTATCTGTCTTAGCAAAGAAGTTGTCTGATGTTCCAATTGAGTAGGGAACAGGATCAAAGAATATTTCATGATTTCTCGTAGATCAAGTTGTGTGCATTTGAAGAGTCTAAAGATATTCCCTGGCCCTCAACCGCAGAAGCCCTTGCCGGACACGGCGTGGGTGTGCAGAGAAGAGGATGATTACAGGAGGCAAAACCAAAAGACCACCTGACTGGAAGCAGTTCCTAACGAATGATGAGAATAAGAAACAACTTATTCAAGTTATTCTGGATGTCTGGAGTGAGCATGACATGGCTAATGTGCAGATCAAAAGCCCAGACACCGATATATTTTTCATATTGCTTCATTACGCGCATCTCACTCCAGACATCACATTACTCTTCCACACAGAGAGAGGAAGCAAGCAGCGGCTCATTGATGTCACTCATTTTGCCAAGCAGTCCTCCCCTGAATATTGCACAGCACTCCTTGGACTACATGCTTTCTCAGGCTGTGACTCCACAAGCGCCTTTAAAGGAATTGGCAAAGTCAAGCCTATCAAACTGTTGCAGCAACGCAACAAATTTGTCAAACCTCTTGCAGGACTTGGTGATTCGTGGACTGTACCAGAGGAGTTGATGTCCAACCTGGAGGAATTTACATGTGCCCTGTATGGGAAACCAAGGTTTACTGATGTAGATGAGGCTAGATTTGCTCTGATGAAGAAAAAGTGTAAAAGTGATGGAGAGAAAATCAGCAAGTCGGTCCACGTAGACTTGTCTTTATTTCCTCCATGCAAGGACAGTCTTCAACAACACATCAGGAGAGTGAACTACCAGGTGGCGATATGGAAGAGGGCTCATGAGCCTAAACCCATCGTTCCACCACCTACAGATGGTCATGGTTGGACAAAGAATTTAGACAAATTAGAACCACTATGGTCAACGAGAGACATTCTGCCCCCAAGGTTGGTAGATGTTCTTGACTGTATGGGAGACGATGACTCAAGTGATGACGACTACGATTCAGATCATGATGTCCAGTACTATGACTCGGACAAAGACGCAGATAGCGAAGATGAAGTCTGAAAAGGCTTCATTATTTGTTTCAGTAGTACAGTATGACATGTTTTGCTTTTGTGATAATTAATGTTAATAACATGCCCCATAGAAAATGACAAACCATCAAATTTTAAGTAAATATTAGCAATATAAATCTGGGTCAACACAGAAAGATCACGTGCTGTTAGTTTTGTCACGTGTAGGTGTTTACTTCCTTACACCTTTACTCCATTCATGTAAACAAGAGTTGATTAAAAATATATATATGTTCTATCACTTATAACTGAAGGACACTCAATGCTGTATAAGGAATTTCAGTAATGATTTCTTGTGATATCTAATTTTCTTTCCCTTGATTCTTCCGTCTTGAAATAATAAATGTACATTATGTACGATAAACAGATAACTGCATAATATTAACTAGAAAGATTGTCGACACCAAAGTGGTCACATCGTTAAAATGTATTTTCAAAGAATGCAAAGTTTCAACAATACTCATTATGTCATCCTTAAATTTGAGTTTGATAAGCCATTTATGTGTTTATCCTTGAATGAAGGACTTGAGGAAAACATTCTGTCACTGTTGCAGTTACATAATATTTTGTGCTAGTGAAAAAATGTACCTGTGTTTCTGAAAAAGTATGAATAGAAATATAGAAACGTAGTGCATTTAAGGTGTTGTTAAACATTTAAATATCAGTCTTTGTTATATACCATGATTATAATCAGATTCATTCACTGATTGGTTTTGCTCAGTGTGTCATGTCAGTTGAAATTCATGAAACTGCACCCCGTATACGTTCATTCATTCGTTTGTATAATCATCAACCCTGTGTTATAGCATATAATGCGATTAATGACCAACAGTTGAATAAGTTGGCTTGGTCTGAGCCCCCCTTTCAGACTGATACATGTTTATAACTATCAAAAAGCCATATTGTATGCGGTAATATACTGTATTGAATTTATAAACATAATAGGAATAGAAATCATCCTACGGACAGTGAAAGAAGATCACTGTCATTTTATATATCATTTTACTTCACAATAACAAAGATGTACAGAGTACTTCCCTTCATGATATCATAAAGGGAAAAGAAAGTACATTGCATTTCAAATAGTGTGCATATGTTATGTGTATTCTCAGGAGAACTGGAATTTGATTTGATTTAGTTTAATGTTAACAGGCTAGCCCTAACAGTCATTAAAATACTGCTTGTCGAGCTTTTGTTCTTATAAACAGAAACTGTGATTGAATGTGCATTAAATATACAGAATGTAGTAACCGTAATGCGGGGGAGGGGGTTAATTACGAGTTGACTGATACTATTTTTTTTGCAGGAAACATCAGATAACATATCAATGAATAATTTTACACGAAATTAGGGGGTTAGCAAACTTATTTCATGATTATAGCAGACAAAATACAACTTCCAGGTGATTTTGACAGATTTTGAGATGAAAATGTGCATATTTAATTATATGCAAATTTATGACGTCATTAATAATAGAAGACAATAAAACATATTAAAATAATTTTGTCTACCCATTGTTGTATGATTTATGAAGATTGTGTATTGATTTGGTGGAGATTAGAGTTATATCTGCTGAGAAACAGGGTAAAATGTAAGCACATAATTCACGAACTCTAAGAAAGTGTTCAAAACACGAAAAACTGAAATTTTTACATATCTTCAAATAAGGAGCAAAAAAACAGTGTCCAAATGAGTTTTTTTCTTGGGAACATCTTTTTTCTGATATTATGGATCCCAATGAACAAGATGACACCCAAGAAGTAGGATCATAGGGGGGGTGCACGGTAGCCCCCTCTGGCCCACGGACTATAACAAAAACCAATATCATTCTGATTCACCTCAGACTCAAGTACTAAAATACAAACTGTATCAAAATGACATAATTTGTCCTTATATTCACTAGATTTACATGTTCCGCTGTGGTAACATGATCAGTTTATTGCAAAGCGTGCACATCGACTTCCCTGGTATATCTACCTTTTTGGCGAACTCGCCGAGATTGCACTTTACTTTATTGGCAATACCACTTTTACCAGGCAGTTTAATATCCACATCGGCCTCTAACCAAGACCACTTCCGTTTTTCTTTGACACCTTTATCCGACTCCCGTATGAAGTATTCTTCATTTCTATCCAAAAATCTCGGCATTTTGAAGTCGGATGCCTCCGATATTTCACGATAATTTTACTATAACTGTTTTTCTTTCACGTACACAAATAAGCGTTAACACGATGGCTGCTCAATCAGCAACAGCATTTCCAAACGCTGTATATTTGTAGGGGATCGTCACAATATCGCATGAGGTTTACTTTGCCGATACATGTATCACTGCAGTATCATACACATGGAGCGATCGCACCCAGAGAGGGTTTTTCTTAATTGCTCAATTGCGACACCCCCTAGTCTTTTTTCTAGTCGTTTTGAATGCTCCGCACTGTGTAGTTCGGATGGTGAATTGCATGAAGCCGGAACGTAGACGAAAAAAACGTTTAGAAAACGTCCACAGGACAGCTTTTTATTGCTATTGTACATGTCATGCAGCGCTGCTGAGTGCTAAATCATCATTATGTACATGTACGTTAACCGCAGGCTGTGTGCTGATCGTTGCGTGAAATCGCGTGCGCATTTAAAAGTGCCGATCTCGGGGCATTGCAGCAATGATATTTCCACAATTTCTCTTTAAAAAAAAAATCACCCTAAACCAACTCTACCCCCCCCCCCCCAATTTTAAACCGGATTCACATTGAACTCGGAGAGGACATATTTTGGCCTCCAAAAAGCGGGAAACCGCGGAACGGCGGGGAATTCTCATGCCTGATATTGGTTACTAAAAAGAGACAAGGCGGTTCTCGAACCATGATTTTCGCGATATCTCTATTTTACAACTTGACCTCAATGACCTTTTTCACTCAGCACGTGACCCCCACATGGCTGTTTCCATATTGCATCTATGACCCAAGTTTGATTGCAATTGGACTTCAAGTTTTCAAATGAGACAAGTTATACAATCATATATTAGGGCCGTTTGTTTTAGCCTTAACAATCCAGATAACGATCAGTATGATCCTGTGTAAGCGTGAATGTCAGACTCTATAAAATGTGGATATTAGATAAAATGTGCATGTTTAACCAATTCGCGCCGGATTATTTCAAGTTACCGAGACCACTGGCAGGATTACAAGAACAAGAACAAAAAGAACAACTGCCAAACGCCGGTTGAAAACGAACGCCATTTTCCTTGCTCTTTTCTCAGCATCCATGATTGTAGAACTTCAGACAGGTCGATTAAACTATACTATAAAAAAAACTATACTATTTACTATAAAATACAACCAACTCCCCCAAATCCACCCATTCCTGATAATTCAAGCAGTTACCAATGGTGTATTATACCTTTAAGTGTGGATAATGGGGTCACATAGTACGAAAAATAGGAGAAAAATAGGAGCCAGATAGAAAAAGTAGAAAAAGTAGGAATACTAAAAATATTTCAACTGGATTAACAGGGGTGACATTAGACAGACATGTTAGTCACGGTTACATTGTACAAGTTGGTCTGGTTACTGTATGTACCGGCTGGGAAGGTACTCCAATCTAGACCGGTGCCATTGGTGCAGAAGTAACCAGCAGGGCAGTCAGTGATGCCTGGCTGTAGGTCTGGGTTCCCGACTGTTTCATTCTCTGGCAGGCAGTAGAAACTGTTGTTTGACAATATCAGAAAAATGAAAGAAAAACAATTTAAATGATGATTTGGATAGAAACCAAAATTGAAAAAATAATGGAACAGTTCTTTGTCATACTTCTAAAAGGTCCTTCTTGAAAAATTAAAACAAAAAAAAAGTTAAATAAGAATCTAATAAGCAGAAATTGTTTTAGATTAAATGTCCACAAAACACGCAAAAGATTGTAAAACAGGACAAGTAAGGTTTGGTTGAGCATAGCAACAGCTCTGTTCTAATCATTTTTTTTTTTTGAAGATTTCCACACATACGAAACTATTGCATAAACAACAAAATATCCAAATTTCGAGACTGTGAAATAGTTACGAGGACCTAATTTGATTACCGCGTTAATTAGACCAATAACGGACTTTAATCCAAACACTTAAACTGCGCAAACACTATGCAAAATAGTGTAATTTAAGAGATTCCCGATTATCGCACCTAAAAAATGGAAATATGTAGAGGAGGACTTTAGGTTTTCCAAATTGCGCAAAATCTTAAAATTGACCACCCCTCTATATTTTGACTTTGGATGGCTATATCTGCGAATCACCTATATAATACAAACATTTCACTTTCCATGAGAATGACAGCACACCAGGTGCCGCGATTTCACAGGATGTTTGAGACTGTTATTTACTTATAGTCAAGCAGGGGATTTCACAGTAATTTGGTTGTTTTATCGTTAATCAGCCAAATTGGCCACAACCTGAAAGCAATAATTGACAAAACAACAGATGATGATGCTCACCCTCTGGGGCATATCTTGCATTCATACTGCGTGGTTCGGTCCGTGTAGTAACCGGCCAGGCAGGCCTTGGGATCCGGGGAGCCCGCTGGGCAGTGCAGTCCTATGGGACACTCGACGGGGTTGGGCCTGTCAGAACCTATTGTATCAATTGTAGAAATTTGTGGCATTACAGTTTAGTATTGAAGTGAAGATAATTGCAATGGATCACAACCAACAAATAACTGTACAAAAAGAAGTATCTGTATTCAGTGACGAGGAATCTGGTCCTGCACATGGTTTTCATTACTTCACATACTGCTTTTTTATGCATATTTGTGACCGGTTCTACAAAAAGGTGTATTAAGTCGCGCTGTGCACTATCATGTAATGGCCCGCTCAATGTTGAGAGGGTAAACATTTCATACAAAAGTGATTTGTTGTCATGAATGACATCTTCAATACCTACAGTTTCAGGTTTCATTCAAAGAAATGTTGATTTTGATGATTAAAGTGGGAACAAATACCATTTTGTGTACATCGTTCTGTTGTAGTACAACAGAGCCGGCTATTTCAAAGCCCGTTTTCTAAGTTGTGTAATTTGAACTCCAAGGAAGTAATAAATATGTAAACACGTCATATTTTTAAAATAAAAGCGGCTATAGAGCTCTATTATATACCAAATGAAAGCTTACATTGTGGGTTTTTCAACCATGTATATAACCCAATTTTTGTTGCGACATAATACACTTTTTTTGTAGAGCTGGTCACATTTGTCCAAATCAATTTGTACAAGATAAGTTTGTAGCTTATGGTAGAATAATA
>JBAIAA010001810.1:0-24953 GCA_037893245.1 Crossaster papposus | reverse complement strand
TAAATTGAAGTAATTGTCAGTAAAATGAACATCATATAGCATTAATACTTTGATTTATTAAATATTTGGTTAAAAAATGGCGGCCATTTTGAAATCCAAGATGGCGGCCATACGGTTAATTGAAAAAAATGTTACCAATACTTTTCTGAAACCTGGATGTCTACTCTTTCTAATGAAACCAAAAAAAGCATCCTTAGCAAAAAAAAATGCACAACTTTGAAATCCTACATAACTGCCTACACTACCTTCACTACAGTTTGCTATCGTCAATAGTGTGTAGTAGGTGAAAATTGCGTGGGTACCAATGATATACAGCTCACAGAACAGCAGCCGTGTGATATCACACCCACACACTGATGTGATATCACATGAGGGAGTGTGCTATGCGTTGTTATACACCAGACATGTTCTAGACCAATGCAAATACAGTATCCAAGACGGAGTAATAACAATTAGGGAACAGTGCGAGGACCCGGTTATTACTGCGTGATAATGACCGGGTTGGGGGATGACCGAACCGAAGGCTAGGTCCATTACCAGCGGTCATCCCCCAACCCAGTCATTATCACGCAGTAATGACCGGGTCCTCGCACTGATTCTCTATAACCCTAACCCCCTCACTGCTTTTTCTAGAAAGTATTCTGAATCCGCCACAGTCCACCAATTTTGGTTTGCAAAAACTGCTGGTGTACTGAGTCCATCAGACTCCACCAGTATGCATACTGGAAAGATCCTGAGTCCATCAATAATCCACCAGCAAAAGTTGATGGACTCTGGCGGATTCAGGATACCAAGGTGGCATACAAACAATTGCAGTGTGTTTCTCCATAGAGTCCATCACAGTCAATCACCTAAATTTCCATATCTTGAATCCATCAAACTCCTGCAGTAACGCTAGGCTTAAAATCCTCAATCCATCACACTCCTCCAAAACAATTGGAGGTATCCTGAATCCGCTAAAATCCTCCAAAACAGGAAATGGATTTTGATGGACTCAGGGTGGTTAGGGTTAACCTTTTTAACGAGAAAAATAAGGAAAATGCTCCAAAATTCATGACTTTTCTTTCGGCGATATTTCCAGTATTTTGTTTTCATGTTCAGGGGCCATATTTTAGCTTATGCATGGTACCTCATCTCTTCAATATGTGTTTTTATTATTACCCATACTTAAAGTCTGAAGTTTACCGCGATGCGGATTTTCCGCGAAAATCGCGGAATCGGCAAAATCGGCCCAAGAAAGCGGAAAACGCGGTTTTGAAGAAAGTTTGAAAAATGAACCAGGAAAAACTATCAAAATGACCGGATAATGAGCAATCCGAGTGATTTTGATAAATAAAAAGAATGAAATCCTTCAAAATACATCGTAATAAATCATATTTGCCCTCTACAATATCATCCAATATGTGAAAATTATCGCGTAAAAGCCATGTCGAAAGTTGAAACAGTGACAACTGATTGTTGTTTATACGTTCACGATCGATCGAGCAAGGCTTGTTGTTGTACTAACTACCACTGCATGTAGTGTAGTAACTAGCATTGCACAACACATCGTAGTCAGTGTTTGTCACGTGCAGCCCATTTGCGGTATTATTTCACTGCTGTGTGGAGTATGTGCATTCATTCACCG
Source organism: Crossaster papposus (assembly GCA_037893245.1). Classification (NCBI taxonomy): domain Eukaryota; kingdom Metazoa; phylum Echinodermata; class Asteroidea; order Velatida; family Solasteridae; genus Crossaster; species Crossaster papposus. The sequence continues at coordinate 23,326 of JBAIAA010001810.1, read as the reverse complement.
TTACCATGTCGACCGCTTGTAGCTGTGTAGCAGTAGTGTGCGGTCACTGGCTACATATGTCACGGCTGTACAATGGGGGAAATCTAATTTAGCGCCCTCTTGTGGTTACTAATTGCCAGTCAAACGAAAGCGCATCACAGCGCATGCGCGGTAGACAAAAACACTGTCATAAACATGGCCGCTCGTTCGTGCTTTGGTTTGTACGACGAAAAAAAGTTCAAGATTTTACAAAATTGCAACGTATTTAGACGATATTTTACCTTGTTTTTTATGAATTATGAAATCTGGAGGAAGCCTAATTCAAGAAAGCAGAAGAAAACGGATTTTGTGAATTATAAAGCAGAAGAAAGCAGAATTTAGCATTTATAAAGCAGAAAACTTCAGACTTTACCCATACTATGAGACCATACTAGCTGACTACTGATGCCCACCGTGCATAGCAACGCGCTAGTGTTAAAAGACAACGCGCGCATTTTGATACGAACGTTTTGATACAAATGCCGCGCGTATAGATACAAACGTTCTACGCGGACATTTATAGCGCGCTGTATCAAGATTTGACGTGTTCTTGTTACAAGTTACTGTAGGACTGTTGCATTCGGCCAATCATTGGCTTACATGATGCTTGATTAATGCTGGTTCAGGGAACATTTATTCGCTTTTTCTTGAAAGCCGGGCAATTACTACACAATAATGCCCTCCGCGTGATCGAGTCTCGACCAATCTCGAAACCATTAACTCTCCTAGGTATTTATTAATACAAGTTATCTCCCAGCTCATCAGAGTTTGTGAAGGGAAAAGTTCTTTGATTATGAGGTATGTATACTGATAAATTAGATTCGAACTGGCCGGCCTGTTGGTGATCAGGTACGAGTAGTTAGAATCGGCGCACTAGAGTCCCTTTCAAACACAGTTCTAAAATGTTTGCGTCAAGTTCTTTGGTAGCACAGTGCTTACAAAATCAAACATCAAAACTAAATTGAGAACTTGCTACTGGCATCTTTTCTATAATCCACTATGAATATTTTGCTTACTTAGAACAAGTCTTGCAATGTCGGATGGAAGCATTTTGAGTCCACACTGTTAACTGCCTGCTCACTGAAGTACAGTACAACTACCAGACATTCCTCGTTTCTTGGGAAACTGTAAACAGAACACACAATAACATCACATGAAGCATGGAGAAGTCTTATTTCTCCATGCATGAAGTATGTGGGCAAACTGAGGCCAGACAGGGTTGATTATCTGCTATAACTTATTAACTTTAGTCACAGCTAGTTTTTTTATGAATAATGTCAACATTTGATTTGAATACGAATGAAATGTAATGTGAATTTTTCACTATGTTTGCACAAAAATCTAAATTTAATCATGGAATCGTTTGAATAATTACATATTATTATGGTCAAAAAAATGCATTTTGGACTAAAATACCACAATTTAACATCGACTATTGTCAAAACAAATTTCCTGGGTGGTCTCCATACATGCCATACGTCCCGCGCGTATTGAGTTTCCCTTGTCTGTGTCGGGAACCAGTTAAATCACGTAAGAATAGAAAAAGTACGTAGGGTTACGGTCACGTAAGAATAGCAACACTACAGCGAACATTTTTGATCATGTGATTAAAGTACTTGCGGTTCTTAATCTCACTCTCTCATTTACCTAAGGCAGTCCAAATGTCCCTTTCCTCCATGCCCTATGTCATGTATGTACTGTACTAGCTGACATGAGTTGGGTTTATTCATGGAGGAATTTCTCCATGGTTTATTCTACAGGCTACAGCGCAGCATACGCAAACGGGGCCACCCCGCTAATAATAATATTGTAACTGTAAGTACTTATAGCTGTAGTGCGACTAGGTTTATCCATGATGGAGTTTATTTTTTATGTCTATGCCATGGCATGGATGGTGGTTTATCAATACTTTTTACATGCTTCACACAACATAAAAACTTTAGTTAAATCATTGAGAAATAAGACATGTGTCTTATTTCTCCATGGTTAAATCTGATCTCTGATCGATACTGGCACAATAAGCCACTTCGACATCTCACGCGCGCAGTGCACTATGGGTAATGTCAAGGGTTATTGCAGATAAACAAATGGTGTCGCCGTTGGCAACGTACTCGTGTCGCGCGTGGCGGATGCCATTTTTCTATTTCTACTGTCGCGTTTTAGATTGTTTTTTTCTCAAATAACTTTGTCAATGTCCTCAGAGGATTCTTCTGCTTTGTCTTTAGATGTTATTGAACACTGGAATGTCGAGGCTTTGAGGGATTTTTTTTTAATTAAGAGGAAAACCAGCGGGAGGAAGAAGGAACTCTGCTTGATCAGCTCAACATGCTCAACGCTCTATCTGAAAGTTGACGAACTGATGACCGAAGACAAACACAGAACGAAGTTATATTCGAAACTTTAATGGATGATTGCCACAAAAGTAATTACAATTTCGTTTGTGTTAATTGGCAAAGCAGCTACCAATACGAGATTCCACTTTGGCAAAATTGAATTACGGTTGTTCATTGATACCATTATTGAATGTACCATTTATAAATTATATTGATTTTATAACTGATGCAGGTTACACAAAATATAGTGGTGTTCAAACAATAGCCATTTGACAAATCTTGAATTGTTTTCGTATTTTGAAATGATCTTTATCTTTTATGTTACAAATTATGAAGGGTTAATTGCAGCTGCAAGTGGGTGTATAATAATATTGTTAATTAACTGAGCAGCTTAAACAATATTATTGTAGTCAGGCTTTAATATCTTTATTATTTTGTAATACATGTATGTTCACTTTTTTCTTCTTGCACCAGTTGATTAAAGCACGATACCTTTAAAATACGTTCACAAACACATCAACCATGAGTGATTTTATACGCTTCGTGATAAAGAGTGAAAGCATTTTATTAATATTACATGTAAAAGGAAAGCCACCAGCCCTATACAATCATTATTTCACGTATAGTGTACATTTATATCTGCACACTTTATTTGGTCAACGAGTTATTCACAGCTGTACAGAGATACATTGTATGAATTTACACAATGAGGTCTGGTTGAAAAATATTGAATAATTGAAGAATATTTGAAGAAAGACTAATTATATCATCGGCTGAAGAAAAAAGTGTCTTGAGCATACACGATCGACAATTTTGCAACCCAGTTCCTGTTTGTTTTGGGATATTTCCTGTTGATCATCTTGTGCCAGCGACGACCGGTGTCTTCATCGCGCTTCTCAGTTGAGAATGGAATGGAGGTTCACAATCACATGTTCTGAAACCTAAATGGCATCCATGCTTAGTGTACACTGTCCTCCTTCCCAAGTTGATTATTGATGTTGCCGCAGTTTGTAACGAAACATATCCTCAGGTTCAGCAAAAGATGGTCCTCATCACCTTATAAAGGAAGACACGTAAGAGAACAATGGAGTTTCCTAAGGCTAAGTATATTACACTGTACTTTATTTTTGTGTTGCATTTTGTCATTGTCATTATCACTGATCCCTAAATTTTCTTTAAAAAATAAAACCCCTAGGCCTACTTAATTACTTAATTAGGCCCTCCTATAATGAAAACTCTACCAAAATACAATTCAAAAATACATTATCATGATGCAATTTTGCCACTGTTTTTGTACAAAATACATGCAAGTCTTTCATACTAATTTATAGTTTTTCCTTTAGAAAAATGTTTCAGACAAAGATAAAGCTAAGTAGGTCGTGCCTGCACCCTAAATAAATTATGCAGGCTGCCACATTTTTAATTATGGGCGCCCTATAGATCCCAAACGTAGTTCACATGAAACACACACTGGCACTGCATGTGTGGTCGACCGTATAAAGTTTACATTTTAGCGAACTCGAAACGAGATTAGTTTTGCTCTATCTGAAGAAAAACAAAGTTAGGTAACATTAATTATCTCACCATGATGAAATTCGGGTCAGGATTATGCTGTATTGGGTTTAATAAACAAGAGAAAATTGTGTTTTTTTCCCCACATGCTAACGAACGTTAGTTAAGCAGTATGTTTACACGTGTATCGTACCCGCGTTATGCACGTTGCATACGTGCAGCGCGACTTTGTTTATCTCAAATTTCAGGTTGCCACGGTAAGTAACGCATGCGCAGTTGGAATGTCGAAGTGGCTTATTCTGTTCTGCCTCGATCATCGACACAAACTAAGTAAGGTTTTGCGTTGACCCGGCACGCGCACCTACCTGCGCTGCGGATCGGCGCGGGAATTAAAGTACAGAAATCGCAATCAATTTTGCGCGAAAATGTGACTCTCTCAAAGTTAATACTTTTATATTACTACTTTTTTGCGAAAAAAATTCGAAGAAAAGCTTCAGTCTACAATAAAAATGTAATAAATACTAAATGAAATATTTTGATATGAGAACTATTTAAAAGTATTGTCAATTTCGAAAGAATCAGTTGCCTATGGTAAAAAATAAATACAATTTAAAGGCAATTCCAAAATGGCTGCGCCCTGAGTGAGTATAGCTGCGTTTCCCCAGCCCCATTCTAACTCTGTGGCCGTATCAAAATGTCCAGTATAGGTCACAGAATGGGGCTAGCGTTTCCCAAGCCTGGGTAAGGCTATACATTCAAATTGTTCAGTGTAAATCATGTCACGTTGTTTCTTCATCTTTTTTTAATTATTTGGTAATAATCGAGTCATTGAGTCTGGAGAAGGTCCTCCATGATCGAATCGACGTGGCGTGGGGGGGGGGGGGGGGGGGGGGGGGGGTACCCCTGGGTTCCCGACGCCCGTAGGGCGGAGCCTCATAGATAGAGGGTTAACCGCTGTTAAACAATAGAAACCATGCACAAACTCCACAAAATTACTCCCATCCTGCTGCACGGTATACCTCTAAACACATTTTTTATGAGTAACTCACCATGGCCATGCCACTGCACTGCCAGCACTTAATTCCATAAAAGTAAAACCGGTCGAATCTCGCCCAATTTCTGTAAAAAAGTGAAAACTATCCCCGTCCCGCAAAGCCACATTGGAATGGCTTGTAATTTCGTCGGGTCAATTCCTGTATAGTGTTTCTTTATCAAATTTAATTTGGCAAGAATTATGCGTGGTTATGTAGTACTCAAATATCCGAACCAATTCTTGATCTTGGTTTAGAATAGTTTGTGTTCCTTCCTCCCAACTGGTAAATCTACCCCCCTTTTCATACAATCATGTACCGCGCGCCCAGCCAGCAATACAAATATTTAACATAAACATCACGGTTGGACAATACCATCAATTCACGCAACAAGGGTAGAGATGCAGCACCACACAGCTATATTATCAGTCGCGCAACACGTACTGGATCGAGTCCGTTTAGGTTTTGGATGTAAAGCCAATTAATACATTGTTACATTGTATATCCCCACATTCTACAGCGTACCAGATGCCAGAATGTTTCGTCCTCCAGTTGCTTTCCGTTCCCCAGGTCGTCAAGGTTATGCTGTGCAGTTCTCCCCCTACCTACCGCAGAGATTAGCTGTTGCTGCATCCCAGCATTTTGGCATTGCAGGTCAGTAAAGCAAGTGAGATGTGTCGTGGATGAGAAGTCAAGCTGTTGCCTTCTACTTGTTTGTGCCGCCTGAACAAAGTTTTGGGGCACTAATTACCAGTCCTAAATTCTGTATGGACATATCTCTGTATGTATCATTCTATGTTTAAGGTAGAATACACCATTGGTAATTGCTTGAATTATCAATTGCTTGAATTATCGTTTAACTGACCTGTCCGAAGTTTTACAATCATGGATGCTGAGAAAAGCAAGATTCTAGGCATCCAGCAAAATGATTGCGCTAGATATCCTGTAATTATTCTGAAAAATTAAATTTTATAAAGAAAAATCGCCGGACGACAATCACGAAAAAAACAAAGATAACATAAGAATAACTTTTCGACGCCGGTTGAAAGCAAACGCTGTTTTTCGTGCTTTTCTCGGCATCCATGATTGTAAAACTTCGAACAGGTCAATTAAACGATATTTACTAAGGGAATAAATGTGTGTTCGAGAGGTTTTAATCACTCTGTTTAATACTGATTGGAGTCTGGGTGCTGATAATTACCCGAGCCGAAGGCGAGGGTAATTATCAGCACCCAGACTCCAAGAGGTATTAAACAGAGTGATTAATACCGACCGAACACACATTTATTCCCATTCATAAATACCTTTTTTGTAAAATTCAGCCCAAAAAGCCCCGAAAATCCCAGAAAATTGTCGCAAGTAAATGTCGGTGTTTCGCCATTCTGTCATTCTGTCTAACGTGTCTGTGTCAAATGACATGTTTCCGCCTCTGTCGCTCTCTACACAATACATGCAATAAAGCGTATTTACTGTGAACCAGACTATTACTGCCATTGGCAACCTCGTTTCCAAGGTGTCGAGCTGTACGCGCTCAACACTACCCGCTCTTATTATTGGAGACGAGGTACTGTTCAGGGTTGGAAATAAAGTGAGCCCTGGGGACGGAATGTTGTTTCCATCTATGTTTAAACACTTCCAGCCATGTCTTTATCGTCCGTTTAATACCGGCCACGTGACGGGCTCTCGACCAATAAGAATGCCTAAACTGTCCCAGGTATTTATGAATATAAAATACAACCCCCGAATCTACCCATTCATGATAATTCAAGCAATTACCAATGGTGTATCCTACCTTAAATTTTAACATTTTATTTGTTCACTGAACTTTCGTTTGGAAAGCTTTTAACATTTTTTTTTTTGTTTTAATAAAATGATGTGAAATGTTTTTAATCATCTTTTCTCCCTGTTTGGTGTGCGTAATTTGTATGTTCTTTTGAAGTTTAGTGAACAAATAAAATGTTTAAATTTAATGTAAAGCAGTTTGCGCAGGGATTATTTTAACATCACCGAGCCGAGGTGGGTTCAGGCCGATGGTACCGGGAAGCACACCCAAACATTTCCGGCCTTGCTCGCTGCTGACAGACATTCTCGGCCTTGCTCGTGACGTGTTTATGCATCATTCGTTTTGAATCTGGGGAAAACTTTGTGTGTATACATACGTCCTCCTGCGCAAACTGGTTAAATAATGTGTTGGTCCATTTTCTCATTCAATTACACATACTGGTAAGTGAAACTTTTGTGTGAGCACTTTTTGACATAAATTGCTTAACCAGTTCGCGTCCGATGCCGTGTATACATGCAACCATTTTCCAAAATTTGAAACAGATGACGGATAAACAAGCCACAAGCAAGGATGGAAATTTCTGTTAGTTACCGGCTCGCAGCGTGCGTGGGGGGAAATACCAGGGTGTTCTTTCCACAGATGTCGGCCTAAACCCGTCTTGGATTGAGGTTTGTGAAAAATAATCCCGTCCCTGGGCCCGGTCAATGTCAAAATAATTCCGGTACGAACTAGTTTATTACATTTATAAAAGCATTATTTTTAGAAAAATAAAAAGTATGACTGGATTCATACTGAATTTCTCTATTGATTATTGGTTATTTGTGACCTGTCATCACAAAATGAGCGCAAAGTTGCACGGAGTGATTTCCCAGTACGGCCAGTCAAATTCAAAATTTGAAGGGGTGGTTGATTTGGAGATTAAATGGTTTTTTTAAGACTAAATCCCCAACGATCAATTCCCAATTTTTCAGGACGATCAGATAAAAACAAAATTAGTTTTTGAGACAATTTTGACTATGTCTATGCCTTTCACAAAATTTCTCGCAATAAATGCCTGTTTTCTCATAATCTCTGTATTAGAATTCCCGACTAAACTATACAAAAAATAAGACAAAAATTGAGTATCAAACCTCCAAGTGTTATATACCATTGGAAAGCTCTGTTTCCACAGAATTTAGAAATATCCATATACATATACTCAATTTTTGATTTTGCCGACTTTACGCTCATTTTGTGATGACAGGTCACATTTGACTGAAGTGTTCAGTATTATTTGTTTTTATTAGATAACAAAGTATTAGGGGAGACTTTCTTTTTGGGTTGTGTGTAGAGGTTTATTGTCAATTGTACCACCCGCTTTTTATTATAAATTAATAATAATAGACAGTTCTTATAAGCGCACATGTGTATTACCAAGACTGGTACTCAAGGCGCTGTGTCGTTATTATCCCTGCTCATTGGGCCCACGAAAAATTCAAAATACCATCTCAGCTTCCTGGGCAGTTTAGCTTAATGCTGCTGTTTTCAGTGAAAAGCAGCTAATAACAACTATCTCTGCCCTTAATACAGGTCCACATTTCACTCCTACATGTAGGTAGGGAGAAGCAATGAGTGACATAGTGACTTGCCAAGGGCACCTGCCGGGCCAGACTAGAACCCACAACCTGCAGCCTAGCGAATTCAATGGCCACGAGGCCACGGCACTTTACACTTCAATGCATTTGTCATGCTACTTTCTTCATCGATTTTATTTTACAGGTAAAGGCAGTTTATTTGTCATTGATGTCTTGCCAGCAGGAGCGGTGCTAATAAACAGGTACATGTATGTTTGTTTATGGTGTAAATCGAGGAGTTTCTTTTGATAGATTTCCTTTGTTTGTACTCTTATTGGTTTTGTACATGATTCTCAATCGAGGACGTCCTTGTGTCTAACCCTAACCCCGATTCACCAGGCATGTGTCCTCCATTTACACCATAAACAAACGCAGTACATACATGTACATGTACAATGTACATACTGTGGTTTGTGTTGAAAGATGGGCCAGTTAAAACTCCATGTTGTTTATCTTTGTGTTGTTTTAGCATTAAATTAAAACGGGTTAAATGTAGGATACACCATTTGCAGATATCAATTTTGTTTTACTACTGAATTATTATGAAATATCTTACTTATTTGAAATTAAATAATGATTGTGGAAATCCAGCAAGATGATTGCAGTAGATATTCTGTAATTGTGTACGATCGCCAATTGGCGATTGCGAAAAAAACAAGAACAACATAAGAACCACTGCCCCGCGACGCCGGTTGAAAACTGTTGAAGTTTGATGGAGTTGGTACAGGGTCTATGCATTGTTCAGTGTTCAGCATCAGGGCTGTGATGCCTGGTCGTTGGTTGTATGTGTTGGAAGTGTGTTTGGGTGAGTAAATCAAGGGTGTACATTAATACACATACACTTAAAGTTGACGAGGAACTGTGCTGTTACCATGGGTGAGCTCAACCACGAATAAATGCATACTGTGCATTCCCATAAGCTCCAACATTTTACAAGTCTCATGCCTTTCTGCCCTGAACCTCACAGAATTCAAGTTGCTAATGTTTGGTATTTCCTAAACCTGCCAAAACCTAGCAAAACCTGCACTTGCAGTCTGATGGGCTTAGAGCTGAGTAGTTGGGGTAATAATCCTCCAAAATTCTTTTTGAGGATTGAGTAGGGTTAGGGTTAATACTTATTTTTGTTTTGCTTATAATAATTTCACATTTTTCACATAGTTATGAATGGAACGAGGGGTTGTTTGATTTGGCTTGGTCGGAGTGTAATAAAAACCTCATAGTGTGTGGCAGTGGTGATGGCTCAGTGCAGATATGGGATACCACACAGGCTCAGGTAAGAAAGCCGCAAGCAATTCTCAGTCGCAATCTTACATTGATGAGAGGTTTTCCTTTTTTTGACCAGTACACCAGGGGCCAATTTAACGAAGCTACTAAGCACAACAATTTGCTTAGCACAAACAAGTATTGCTCAGTAAAAACAGTTTATCAGCCAAAACTCCATGTGTTTTTTTACATGCTAAACAAAAAACGCCTGAATATCAGTCACAAACAATATATATCACCTGAACATTTGGTCTGTACATTTGGTCTGTTTTTGCAAAGGAAGAATTCTCATGCTAAGCACATTTTTGTGCTGAGCTGCTCCGTGAAATCGGCCCCAGAACGGTAATATTTAGGTTGTTTAAAGCTAAAATATACCTTTTGCTATCCAAAAAGTAACCAACTAATATACTGTTAAAAAGCTATATCATAAGGATATCATTTACACTTAAATCCCTGTGAAATTATTCCTTCTCAGTGGCATGCTGTCATCTTTGAAAAAATAATAAAAGGTCGTTTCCAAAGATGCGTCACAGGGAAACATTTTGGAAATTTGTATTAATGATTATTAGTTGGTTTGTAATTCGCGAATGGTGTGTATGCAAGTGTTCAAATGATGCACACCCGTGCGTGGGCACTATTATTGGTCGGTTAAGTGCGTGACCCGCACGTATCGTAGCTGCATTTGGCTGAATGAGAACTCCTCCCTCCCACAATCAACAGTAAACACTGAGAACAAAGTGCATGTATAGGGTGTATAAACAAAAATGCAACGGAAGTCGTTAGACATTGTCGTCTTTGTCTGTGCAGGTGCCACTGGAATGGACCAGCGCTGAGCCACCATGATATGTCCGCTGCCGCGAGCTCTGGTTAATTTCGGTGGCGCGTGCACGGACAAAGACAAAAGTGTCTAACAACTCGATTTTAGGTCTACACTTGCCCAGTAGCCAAACAAAATTTTAAAAACTTGGTCCCATGGTCAATTTGACTTCTATTAATTATTCATAACTCTGTCAAACATTGTCAGAATTGGACGTTTGAAGTCTCATTGTAAAGTGGGAACCAGTATCTTTAAAACCATATATGTGACCCGCTCCAGAAAAAGGTGACATAAGTCGCAAAAACAGAGTTATGCACATAGAGTTATGCACATAACTAAAAAGTCCAGGATATAAGCTTTCATTTGGTACATATTACAGCTCCATAGCTCCTTCTGTTCCGGTGATATGACATTTTTGAATATTAATAGTTCCATGGAATTCAAAATACACAACTGAGAAAACAGGCTTCAAAACACAGCAAAACTAAGACAATACATTGGAACCATGCACTCTTTATTTATCGAATTCCAACTTTTTATTAATTAAATCTGAAACTTTGGATATTAAAGATGTCATTTAAGACAAAAAATGAAAATAAGATTTTGACAAAAATATTTACCCTGTTTACTTTAACAGGCCATTACTCATAAATGCATAGCGCGACTTATGTCACCTTTTCCTGGAGCGGGTCACATATAGTATCGTTGTTAGTTATTTATTCTACGTGTGGTATTCCCTTATATTTTGTTGCATTATATTTATACACCCTGTATATGTATGAGCACTTAGAAAAGTTCTTTCATGTGGGTGACAATGAAGCAAGCTTCCTGATGAGAATACTTTAGATTATTGCAGATAACGTACTCCTTTTGCCTGGGCCTTGCTAATCACAAGTACTTTGCTTCTTGAGTCCAAGTATTTTGATATTCATGGATGTGTTGATGTATTTCCAATAGTGCTGATGATAAATTGTTTCTCAACTTCATACAGTTATACACTAGTATTTACTGTCATCTTCAAGGAATGATTAGGATAAAACGTGACACTAACAGCCATCTATTTCTGTCTCCAGGGTCCAGTCAAAGCATTCAAGGAACACACCAAAGAGGTAGATTATTTTTGAAAATAATTATAATCTCAGTGTGCGCTGATGTTTTTGCCTTTTGTGGTCGGGGGCCAATTTCCTAAAACGTGTAATCAACAAAATTTGCTTAGCAGAAAAACGTCTTGCTTAGCAAAAACAGGTTACCAGCCAAAACTTTATGTGCTTTAAAAGCTAAGCAAAAACCAGCTAAATTTTTGACAAGTATAATCATGCTAAGCAAATTTTTGTGCTTATATTTTTTATGAAATTGGGCCCAGGTTTGAAGATTTTGTGTTGACTGACTCAACTTTCATTAGGTCATGCTTTAGCTAAAAGTTGTTGCATGCTGTCAACCTCCCATTAAAACTCCAGCTGCTTTTGCCTGACTTTAAAAGGTGTGTATTTGAAACCCTGTTCTTGTGTTAAATAAACACGCAGACAGGGTTCCGAATGATGAGAACCAACACGCGAACAGTGTTCGCAAACAGGATTTTCACTCCCCGCTCAGTGGAGAGCAGATGAAGAACGACAAGAATAAAGATGGCGGACTTGACCTCTTCATAAAGCGATCATCTTGTGGTCACTGATGACATAACAAGTCACTGTCAAGAAGCAGGCAGCCACACATACACAAATATAGTGCAGGCAGGGCAGTGACTATCCAGTAATTTCCACCTGCGGTTTAGCTCTCTTGGTTTAAGTTACAGTAGTTTATTGCCTTATCTAATGGAAACTACAGCAGCAGAAAAGGGGGTAAGGGAGTTTTAATGGAGAAATCAGTACAGATATGATTTGTAATTTGCACCTCGGAGACTACAGTGATATTGGAAAGAGCATATGATATCAAACCGTGACTTCTTTACACTGATATTGGATATTGATTGATTGCCATTAAGTTGTCATCTGTGTTCAGGTCTACAGTGTGCAATGGAGCCAGGCAAGAGACCAGAATCTTGTGGTGACTGCATCCTGGGATAAATCAGCCAAACTGGTTAGTTAACGCTAACCCTGCCAGACGCAGCACAGTGCATCAGGTGGAGAAGTCTGCTACAATTTGATGCATTCATCAGCTGTCAATACCGGTGTATATACAAATGACCACAGTCTAAGGCCGTGTCCGAAATGAGTGTCTAGAGCTACAATCTACATCTACAGCTACGTCTACGTAGGCGCTAAAGGCAAATGGAATTCGGACGTGGCTACGGCGATGCTTGAATTTGTGTTTGCAAAATTATGATGTAAGAATTTACAATTATTATCTGATAGATGTTATGCAATGTTTGTTTACTGCCGGTCGAAATACCTGATGAAATTGTTACTTAATCGGTTTGTTAGTTGCGATTAGATGCACCATCATTAAAAAATAAATGAAAATCTGCTCCTAAATGTACGTGAGTGCTGCTGCCATTTTAATTTTACCTGAGATAGACAACTTTTCCTTCGGCTAGATATTTGTGACATTGTAGCTCTAGACGGCTATTCGGACAGCGCTACAAAATGGCCGATGCAGACAATAGCCGTATAGCTGTAGCTCTAGACACTCGTTTCGGACACGGCTTAAGACTATTGAGAGCTAGTCCTTATTGAACAATGCCAGGCCAAAGATAGGTCCTGCTGCGTTGGGTGAACACAGACTCCGAGGCAGTTTGGTCTTGATATTTTTGACTCGAGACAGGCTAGTCATATTTTTTCTACAAATGGTGCTATGTCTGGCAGGGTTTCTAGCTAAAATCCCGAGAGGATTAGAGTTAATGTACACGGTTCCCGTCACATCCTGGGAATCGGGAAAAAACCTGAAACCTTGAATTTGAGAAAAATGCCTCAAATCAGGGAAAAGTCAGGGAATTTGATTGGCCCAAAAGAAAAAGTGGTTCGTCTGTTGTATTTTGTCTAATTTCCAAACAGCTTATCCATCTGTGAGTATGAACATGTGAGTGTTTGATTTGACACAGAATGACCTAGATGATAGAGTAAAGGTATGCAGTCCACAATCTTATTTGCAACTTTCGTATTATTGATTTGTTTTTTAAAGTTTCTCTGTTGGTGTTTTGTCAACAGTGGGATCCTAACCATCACCAATCTCTAGCAACATTTACTGGTCATCAACACATTGTTTATAGTGCTATGTGGTCGCCGTTTATCCCAGGATGTTTTGCAACAGCATCCGGTTAGTACTGCACGATGATGTCATCAAGTATGAGATTATACATGCAACCAAAGATTTCTAGATTTAATCTTTGAAAATCACTAAAAAAATCAACTGTAAAAGATGTGATTTTGATTTTTATGAGAATTGATGAGTAATTCAAGGACTGTATTTTTTTTATTACCTGCAAAATCATGTGACCCTTCCTTTCAGTCTAAACCGGAAGTGCCTTATAATTATAAAGAGGAAAATGATGTCAGTCACTGGCTAGGTTATACTTTACAAAAACGTTAGCGGTGACGTCATAAAATGTTAAAATGAATAATCGAGTGCCAAAGTTTGCTGAAATTACTTTAAAATTAATGTATGTAATCGGCTTCATGATGCAAACAAGTAGAAGGAGAGAACGATTGGTGACGTCACTAGACCAGAAGTTACAATGAAAAGAGCTTTATAAACCTTTCTTTTTAAGTAACCAAATTCCAAAGACTTTGTACACAATCATTTACACAAGTACCTTTAACAGAAAACAAAGTCATATTTCCATAAAACCTAACCGAGGTAAAGACCCTATAGTGAACTCGTGTCTCGCAGACAGACGCCATGATGATGTCATCATGGGTCACCTGGCGTCATCCTAAAGGTATATTTCAAGGTCCTGTATGTAGAGAACTGTAAGTTCGATTGGACTCAAACTTGATATGTAAGTATGCTGGTATGCCAGGTTGTGTTGTAGATAAATATTGAAGTGACGTAATGGTGACATCATGAAGACGTCATTATTACGTTTGTTTACCTTTATGCCATATTTCAGCAACAGAACATGCTAACATAAAAAATCTTTTGTATTTAGATATGTTCGTTGATAGATGGTTGCACAAAAAGCTCACAATGTGTGACGTTATTGTTTTAATCAGTTTGAATTTATTTTAATCTGTTTAAATTAACTTAAATTCGTTTTGAATGGTTTTGATTGTATGATAGTTTAATTTTTGAAAAATGAAATGCTTCTTAGCTTGTTCATGAAGACCCACACGATACTACTACCATTGGTGAGTCAATACAGCAAGATACAAGTGTGCACTTTAAGCTTTATACATTGTAACTTTTATAATGTGTACCTAAATTGTAATTTTTTACGGTCATAATCGTGAAATATATATAATTAGTTTTCCTATGTAGCCTGGTTTTATTTTTAAACCTCCAAACGAATGCCATGTAAAACTTTTTACTTTCATCATCTGAGAAGTTGCTGTGTAATTTGTAAAGTTAGTTATGCGTACTCGATTCCATATGATAATCTGGAATAGGTTCCTGATATCAACGGTCGGGTACTTGGGTACCCCGTTTCTGAAATCAACAGTCGGATACTCGGGTACCCGGTTCCTGACATCAACGGTCAGGTACTCGGGTATCCGGTTCCTGACATCAACGATCGGGTACTCGGTTCTTGACTTGAACGGTCAGGCACTTGGGTACCCCGTTCGTGACATCAACGGTCGGGTACTCGGGTATCCGGTTCCTGACATCAACGGTCGGGTACTCGGGTATCCGGTTCCTGACATCAACGATCGGGTACTCGGTTCCTGACTTGAACGGTCGGGCACTTGGGTACCCCGTTCCTGACATCAACAGTCGGGTACTCGGGTATCCGGTTTCTGACATCAACGGTCAGGTACTCGGGTATCCGGTTCCTGACATCAACGGTCGGGTACTCGGGTATCCGGTTCCTGACATCAACGGTCGGGTACTCGGGTATCCGGTTCCTGACATCAACGGTCGGGTACTCGGGTATCTGGTTCCTGACATCAACGGTCAGGTACTCGGGTATCCGGTTCCTGACATCAACGGTCGGGCACTCGGGTATCCGGTTCTGATGCACTTTCTTATTTTTCACCTAGGTCTGCTTGAAATTCTGAAATCAGTCTCATTTGAATACAGATGTAAACACGTGACGTCAGAGGGCACATCGTCTATACATGTGTATTGGTGTAAGTCTCATGATCATATCATTTGGATAACAAGCTAATTTAACAGTGTGTTATTCTGTTTTGTTTTAGGAGATCACACTCTACGTTTATGGGATATTAAAAGTCCTGAAGCAGCTCGTATGGTCATCCCTGCCACAAACTGTGAGATTGTCACATGTGATTGGTGCAAATATGACCAGGTAATCCAACTGTCTCGCAGCGTGACGCTTGCCTGTCCGCAAATTTCTTTTTCCCCAAAGAACATCCGTATTGTTGAGCACGCTCTACAATACGTTTAGTATACATATATCTAGTACATGTATATGTCATAGGTACGTATATAATGCAATGAATTCTCATCTTCAGCCAAGCATTCTAATAGCGCAGTTGGATAAGTGGCATTAAGAATCAGAGTTAAAATCCGTGACGTTGCGCCTTTTTTTAAAGGTGGGATACATCGGCAATTTGCAGATATAAAAAAAAGATTACTACCGAATTATTAAGAAATATCTTACTTATTTGAAAGTAAATAATGATTGTAGGTATCCAGCAAAATGATTGCGCTAGACATTCTGTATTTGTCCAGAAAAATTTAATTTTATGAAAACAAATTAACGATCACCGGACTGCGATTGCGAGTAGGTCACATATGGGAGCAGGTCACATATGTAACCTGTCACCACAAAGTGAGAGTAAAGTCGTTAAACGTTGCTGCAGTTAAACGATATTCACTATAAAATACAATCCCAAAGTCTACCTATTCATGACAATTCAAGCAATTACTAATGGTGTATCCTGTAACCTCTAAATCTAATTTGTGGCTTTGGAGGGTTTTTTTTTCTCAAGGGAAATAATGTATGAAATTTCCTCAAGTAAAATTTTTTATTTTTTTTATATTTAAATTTGTTTGCAAATTTTATTAAAGTACCAAGATTTATAGCGTACACTCTATTCGGATGTCAATTGTGGGTAAAAAAATCTGCCTAGCCGATCATTTGCATATCGGTATTACAAGTACGTAATATCATCGGCTAAGAAAATTGCAAAAAATTACCTTTCCCATTATTAACTAGTTCGCGCCGGGATTATTTTAACATCACCGAGCCGAGGCACGAGATTAACGAAACTCGATCCGAGGCAGCTTCAGGCTGATGATACCGGGAAGCACACCCATGCATTTCCAGCCTTGCTCGCTGCTGACAGACATTTCTGGCATGGCTCGTGACATGTTTATGCGTCATCCATTTTGAATCTGGGGAAAACTTTGCGTATGATGATCAATTATCGTGAATTTTTAGATCGCTGTATGTAAATTACATTTTACAATTTGTGAGCTGTTCCAACGAAACCTGGACAAAGTCGCACAATGTGTTTTATTGCAATGTACTTTAAATTCATTTCGGGATGGTTTTTACCATTTTGAGCTTTTAGATTTTTTGGGATCACAAACTATTCAATCTCCCCAAATTTGAACATAATCCATCACCCAGAAGTCCGTTTTTTGTCTATTTTGTGAAACAACTGTGTATAGAAATAATATGCTTGTATGAATTTCAAAGCTGATTGTCTCATAATTAGGTTGTCAGGGTTTTATCGCTAAATTCTTCTCCCAGGGGAGATACATTTACGGTAGCGGGTACATGTATAAATGATACATAATTGTAAACTTTAAGAATTTGAAAAACAAAAAATCTAAAAAAAATAAAATTGTCAACTTTGTCCGGGTTTCGTTGGAGCAGGTCACATTTGTACTTTAAATAAATCATGGAAAAACAACCTTTTTTATTTTATTTGCCTGCAGAACTTACTACTTGCTGGATCTGTGGATAGTAAGATTAGGGGATTTGATGTGAGAAACACAAGAACACCAGTATTTCAGCTTGGAGGGCACACCCATGCAATCCGGAGAATAAAGGTACTTCTTATCTCCTGTATACTCCATGTACAGAGTCATGATTGTCTGTGTTCTTATAATTATAATAATTATTTCCAAGTGAACAAAGAAATTGGCAAGGCAAGACTCAAACCTGCAACCTCCAGAATACCGGACCGGCGCTCTACCAACTGAGCTATCTTGCCCCATGTTGGCGGTCTCTCAAATTGCCAGTATCTTTGTTCAAAGGCGCTAGTCAGAAGTCATAAACACTAGAATTATACAGTCACTTATAAGCTTTAACCAGTTCGCGCCGGGATTATTTTAACAACGCCGAGCCGACGGGTGGGATTATTTTTAACGAAACTCGATCCGAAGTGTGTTCAGGCTGATAGTGCCGAGAAGCACACCCACGCATTTCCGGCCTTGCGCGCTGCTGACATACATTTCCGAACTTGAACTTGGCGTGTTTATGCGTCATCCGTTTCGAATTTTGGAAAATCTTTTCGTTTATATACGTCATCCGGCGCGAACTGGTTAAGTAAGGATTTGTAAGTATAGAATCACCCCAAAACAATGTTTAAAAAAAATGATTGCCTTATATATCTTGTGATTGTTCCGAAAAATTGAATTTTATAAAATAAAAATCGCGATCGCCGGATGGCGATTGCGAAAAAAACAAGAACAATATAAGAACCACTGCCAGACGCGGTTAAAACGAACGCCGTTTTTCTGGCTTTTCTCAGCATTCATGATTGTAAAACTTCGGACAGGTCAGTTAAACGATATTTACTATAAAATCCAACCCCCCAAATCCACCCACTCATGATAATTCAAGCAATTACCAATGGTGTATCCTACTACCTTTACATCCACCCATTCATGATAATTCAAGCAATTACCAATGGTATATCCTACCTTTACATCCACCCATTCATGATAATTCAAGCAATTACCCATGGTGTATTCTACCTTCAATGTCATCGATACGGTCTCAACCCATAGCAGTGATTGGAAGAGAATTATGGAGGATTGGCGGAATGGATGGGTTTAAAGGTTTGAGAATGAATCAAATTGTTAAATGGTAGCAATTGGAGGATTTTGCAGGATTGAATATGGTTCCTAGCCAAAAAGACCCAGGGGTTAGGGTTAAAGTTAGCTTGTAAAACTAAACAATAATGTAAGTAATTGTAGACGCAATATTGTTAGCAACAGTTTCAAAATTCTTCACTCTGTGTACATCTTTCCTCCTGTCTCGACAGTGTTCTCCTCACCAGAAGACAGTTGTGGCTTCTTGCTCCTATGACTTCACTGTTCGGACATGGGACTTTGGTCTTCAGACCACACCATTGGAGACCATTGAGCACCATACAGAGTTTGTGTGTGGCTTGGACTTCAACTTACACATCCCTGGACAGGTAATGCACTGCATTATTATTTTCGGTTTATTTGGTGTTTTTTTCACAACATAGCTTAAAGGTAGGCTACACCATTTGCAGGTATCGAACATTTTTACTACCGAATTATTAAGAAATATCGTACTTATTTGAAAGTAAATAATGATTGTAAGCCTCCAGCAAAATGATTGAGGTAGATATTCTGTGATTGTTTCGAAAAACAGAATTTCAGAACCACTGGTTAAAAACGAACGCCGGTTAAAAACGAACGCCGTTTTCTTGCTTTTTTTCTGCAGCATCCATGTTTGTAAAACTTCGGACAGGTTAAGACAAGGGGAATCAGGTTGGCGTAGCAATTCTTTCCTCGCCTTCCACCGCTATGACCCGGGTTTGAATCTCGCCTGGGCCAATATGTGATTGGGTTTTCAGACCCTGCCTGATTCCGTGGGTTTTTCCCAGGATATTCTTCTGGGCTTTTCCTCCCACCTCTAAAACTGTAACTCTTCACATTATATTCCCTCGTTTATCCATCCTGTAATTGGCGCTATAGCGTTGTTGGATGTTGAATTGAATAAATAAATAAACAATATTTATGAAAAAAATACAACCCCCATATCCACCCATGAAATTCAAGCAATTACCAATGGTGTATCCTACCTTTACATCCACCCATTCATGATAATTCAAGCAATTACCAATGGTGTATCCTACCTTTAACCGACCTGACTCGACCCGAAAATCACAGACAAATAACTGAAACGGACGACTCGACTGAAATGATGGAAAAGCAGCGTTACACACACTTTGTCTACACATGCACTTTCTTCTCAGAGCCAGTTTGGTACAATAGACGATGTGCCCTCTGTTTACATCTGTATTCAAATGTGCCCGGCAGTATGCGCATGCATCATGTTTTACATAAATTTGGTTAAGCGATGACAGAGGTCACATAATTCAAAGGCGATCTGACCTGCGATGTCACTCTGTAATACAGATGTAAACATGTGACGTCAGGGGCCACATCATCTATAGTTTTGTAGTCCCATAGAAAAGCGCACATGTCGTCACCATTTTGACGAAGTGACATATCCGTCCAAAACCGTGTGCTGTGCACAAATACTACTTTTTTTTTGTGACAAAGTTGAATTTCCGTTTTTAAAAATGGACAAATATCTTTAGTAATTAATATCTCCTAACTAAACATGATTTTATGAAAACAATTGGTTTGGGCTATTTAACTTCTGGGCTATCGCATCAGTTATATAATATGTACGCAAAAATGCTATTTGAACAATTGATCAACTGCAAAGGCAATTTTCTCAAAACGCATGTCCGTGTACATAATATATAACTGATGCGATAGCCCAGAAGTTAAATAGCCCAAACCAATTGTTTTCATAAAATCTTGATTAATTAGGATATATTAACTACTAAAGATATTTGTTTCACCCTTTCTGAAAAAGAGCTGTAGATGAAAAATTGGGTAAGGGTTATGTGTAGAAAAATAAGGGAAACACCTCGGCAGCCAAGAATCAAATTTTGGGGATCAAAAATGTTTCTGGAATCTAGACATTTAGTATAAGTAATGAGTATTTAGCCAACGTTTTCTTAACCAGATAAAAACACACACAGTCGTACCTTTCAAACGTACTGTGGACATTCCTTTATATTCGTGTAGTTAAGAAAACGTTGGATAAATACTTATTATTTATACTAAATTTCTTGATTCCAGATAATTTGTTGAACCCCAAATTGTATTTCTTGGCTTCTGAGATGTTCCTCTTCATTTTTCTACACATAACCCTTACCCAATTTTTCATCTACAGCTCTTTTTCAGAAAGGGCGAACTTGGATTTGCAGCTGTGTGCATACTTTGTCAAAAAGGCTTATTGGTTGCCTTTTCTTTTTGTTACCAATCAGTCATTTTTACCTCTATTCCTTTCAGCTGGCTGACTGTGGATGGGATGATAGGACGGTTGTATTCACTCCTAAATCACTGCTAGGAAATCCTCCTCCGGGGCCTGACTAATAGCCACAGATGAAACTAATTATGCAAATAAAACATAATTTTAAGAGGACATAGTCGATGTTATTGGTATTGCAAGTTGACAAACTCACTCTAGTTTGTCAACTTGCATTACTGAGGGGAGCTAATATCTATTCACCCAAAATAAACCATGTGGCCTCGTGGTATGGAACATTGAATTCGCCGTCTGTGGGTAAAGCTGCATGTTGTGCATTTGAGTTCAGCCTGGTACTATGATGAGTGTGCCCTTGGGCAAGGCACTTTGTCAATGATTGCTTCTCCCCAGTCCCCACCCAGGAGTAAATGGGTAGCTGTGAGGGTGGAGATGGTTGCTATTAGCTGCTTTGCGCCAAAATGGCAGCATTGAGCTGAATACTCCCCAGGTAGCTGAGATGGTATTTGGAATGTTTCGTGGGCCCAGCGAGCAGGGGTAATAATTGTATTATAATATAATAATAATAATTATAATAAATACAACCACATTCACAGAAAGTTACAAACATAATTTTTACAGACGTACAAGAATATTTACAGGAATCCAAATCATTGATACGAATTCTGATTTACCTTTGAGGAAAAATGAAGAAGGGGAATTTCCCAGCCGGCTCCACGTTATAACTCCGTAGATCAGTGCAATTGGCATAATATGTTCGCACAGATTATTCAAAATATTTGGAATAGCAATTAACACTACGTGAGATAGCATTGAACAACACTGGAGTGAATTCGTGAAGAAATCAGAAAAAAAACCGAGAAGGAACATGGGAATAACTAGTAAGATATAGAATGGACATCAGAATAGAAGTAGAATAGTGTTATAAGAAGTTTAATGAAATGGGCAATTTAAAGGTATATTTGTATGGGAAAACATGCCAAGCATAAATTCAAACAAACTTGGGAAATACATTGAGTGCATTGTGGGCAAACTACGAACTTTTAGATCAGACAGGCCAGCGTACGAGGAACTCGAATTATTTGTGTCATTTAACACCCAACAGTGATATAGCGCCAATAACAGGATGAGAGAAGATAATGTGAAGAAGTTACAGTTTTAGAGGTGGGAGGAAAACCCCAAAAGATTTTGGGGAAAACCCACGGAATCAGGAAGGGGCTGGAAACCCAATCCACATAATGGCCCAGGCAGGATTCGGACCCGGATCACAGCGGTGGAAGCCGAGGAAAGAACCGCTGCGCCAACCTGAAGTCGAAAGTCGGATAATATTTTGATGATAGGCCAACGTGATTCCAATCTTTCTTGCTGGTCTTTTAGAGTACATGTTATTGTAATACTAATGTGTACAAGTGTGGACTATAATGGGTTTAAATGTGCAAACATCAATAACATATACATGTACTGGGTTATTATGATAAGAGAGATCCTTTCACATGGTGTTACCGCAAATCTTCCTAGTCTAGTCTCCACCGTTCAAAGCTTTATATCTTATTTATTATAACAATTTTTCGTTTACTGTGTCAATGAATAACAGTCTGATATCACGGCACCTATGGTGTGCTGTGTTTTCAAGAAACATTGAATGTTTGTGGTGGTACTGTGACTCATAGCTATTCCAAAACTGAGTGTTGAGCTGTTCCGCAGCGACTGGAACTAGAACGATAGCTGCTCCGCAGCGACTGGAACTGAAACGTTGAGCCGACAAGCTTAGTGCTGAATAACTCAATTGTAAAATGACAGAAACAAATGTCCAGAAAATCAACCGAATCAGTGGGAACATTCCTTTATTTATTTGTAAATTTTTTTCCTTTTGGAATGATTTAGTTCTTGACCGCTAGAGATTGAATTTAGAAGTTTGGCTTATTTAATTTTTCTTTTGTGTGACAAATATAAATTCCTAAAGTGAAGGACACAGCTGATGACTAGCCATCAGAGTCAAATACTGTGCGTTTACAAATCCTGCTAAAAACTGTCCCATCCTTCCAAATAGTACTGTCCATTTATACAGATCCTGCAAAAAACTGTCCCATGAGTCCAGCCAAATACTGTCCGTTTATAACACAGATATCCTGATAAAAACTGTCTAGCCCTGCCACTGTCCGTTAATAATAAAGATCCTGCTAAACAAAAATTCCCATGAGTCCTGCAAAATACTGTCTGTTTTTAATACAGATCCTGCTAAAAATTGTCCTGCCAAATACTGTCCGTTTATATAATACAGATCCTGAAAAAATGTTCCACGAGTCCTGCAAAATACTGTCCGTTTATTTATACAGATCCTGCCAAATACCAGGCCACGATTCAATTCAATTTAATAACACCATTTCGCAGCAAAAAGCTGAATTTACAGGTGATTACAAATAAAAACATTAAAATGTAACACATTAAAATTTAAAAACACGGTTAAAATGTCACATTGAAAATTACAAATTACAAAATTACAAAATTACAAAATTACACAAAATACATGCAAGATATTGCACCATCGTGGAATAAATATAATAAT
>JBAIAA010001809.1:0-58911 GCA_037893245.1 Crossaster papposus | reverse complement strand
AGTCGAGAAAATTATCCTCATTCGCAGCCACCTTTTCTGATGTGTATGTTTGTACACGTGTATTGCCGCATTGGCCTATGCCGCCAGTGCCCTGACGCATGAGTCTCACAGTTTGGGTTCTTTTTATTGAGAAATTTGGCAATATTTTGGCTCCGATGTCGAGCTGGTGAGGGTTTCTTCATTCTCGAACAACGTTGAGGTTCGCAGCATAAATATAAGGCGAGAAAATTATCCTCATTCGCAGCCATGTTTTCTTATGTGTATCTATGTACACGTGTATTGCCGCATTGGCCTATGTCGCCAGTGCCCTGACGCATGAGTCTCACAGTTTGGGTTCTTTCTATTAAGAAATTTGGCAATATTTTGGCTCAGATGTCGAGCTGGTGAGTGTCTCTTCATTCTTGAACAACGTTGAGGTTCGCAGCTAAGATATAAGTCGAGAAAATTATGCTCATTCGCAGCCACCTTTTCTGATGTGTATGTTTGTACACTTGTATTGCCGCATAGGCCTATGCTGTCAGTGCACTGACGCATGGGTATCACGGTTTGGGTTTTTTCCAGTGAGAAATTTGGCAATATTTTGGCTCCGATGTTGAGCTGGTGAGTGTCTCTTCATTCTCGAACAACGTTGAGGTTCGCAGCTCAGATATAAGTCTAGAAAATTATCCTCATTCGCAGCCACCTTTTCTTATGTGTATGTTTGTACACGTGTATTGCCGCATTGGCCTATGCCGCCAGTGCCCTGACGCATGAGTCTCACAGTTTGGGTTCTTTCTATTTAGAAATTTGGCAATATTTTGGCTCCGATGTCGAGCTGGTGAGTGTCTCTTCATTCTCGAACAACGTTGAGGTTCGCAGCTCAAATATAAGTCGAGAACATTATCCTCATTCGCAGCCATGTTTTCTTATGTGTATCTATGTACACGTGTATTGCCGCATTGGCCTATGTCGCCAGTGCCCTGACTCATGAGTCTCACAGTTTGGGTTCTTTCCATTGAGAAATTTGGCAATATTTTGGCTCAGATGTTGAGCTGGTGAGTGTCTCTTCATTCTCGAACAATGTTGAGGTTCGCAGCTCAAATATAAGTCGAGAAAATTATCCTCATTCGCAGCCACCTTTTCCGATGTGTATGTTTGTACACTTGTATTGCCGCATAGGCCTATGCCGTCAGTGCCCTGACGCATGGGTCTCACGGTTTGGGTTTTTTCCAGTGAGAAATTTGGAAATATTTTGGCTCCGATGTTGAGCTTGTGAGTGTCTCTTCATTCTCGAACAACGTTGAGGTTCGCAGCTCAGATATACGTCGAGAAAATTATCCTCATTCGCAGCCATGTTTTCTTATGTGTATCTATGTACACGTGTATTGCCGCATTGGCCTAAGTCGCCAGTGCCCTGACGCATGAGTCTCACAGTTTGGGTTCTTTCCATTGAGAAATTTGGCAATATTTTGGCTCAGATGTCGAGCTGGTGAGTGTCTCTTCATTCTCGAACAACGTTGAGGTTCGCAGCTCAAATATAAGTCGAGAAAATTATCCTCATTCGCAGCCATGTTTTCTTATGTGTATCTATGTACACGTGTATT
Organism: Crossaster papposus; assembly: GCA_037893245.1. Lineage (NCBI taxonomy): Eukaryota > Metazoa > Echinodermata > Asteroidea > Velatida > Solasteridae > Crossaster > Crossaster papposus. Next base: position 57,328 of record JBAIAA010001809.1, on the reverse strand, counting down.
GCCACATTGGCCTATGTCGCCAGTGCCCTGACGCATGAGTCTCACAGTTTGGGTTCTTTCCATTGAGAAATTTGGCAATATTTTGGCTCAGATGTCGAGCTGGTGAGTGTCTCTTCATTCTCGAACAACGTTTAGGTTCGCAGCTCAAATATAAGTCGAGAAAATTATCCTCATTCGCAGCCACCTTTTCTGATGTGTATGTTTGTACACTTGTATTGCCGCATAGGCCTATGCCGTCAGTGCCCTGACGCATGGGTCTCACGGTTTGGGTTTTTTCCAGTGAGAAATTTGGCAATATTGTGGCTCCGATGTTGAGCTTGTGAGTGTCTCTTCATTCTCGAACAACGTTGAGGTTCGCAGCTAAGATAAAAGTCGAGAAAATTATCCTCATTCGCAGCCATGTTTTCTTATGTGTATCTATGTACACGTGTATTGCCGCATTGGCCTAGGTCGCCAGTGCCCTGACGCATGAGTCTCACAGTTTGGGTTCTTTCCATTGAGAAATTTGGCAATATTTTGGCTCAGATGTCGAGCTGGTGAGTATCTCTTCATTCTCGAACAACGTTGAGGTTCCCAGCTAAGATAAAAGTCGAGAAAATAATCCTCATTCGCAGCCACCTTTTCTGATGTGTATGTTTGTACACTTGTATTGCCGCATAGGCCTATGCCGTCAGTGCCCTGACGCATGGGTCTCACGGTTTGGTTTTTTTCCAGTGAGAAATTTGGCAATATTGTGGCTCAGATGTTGAGCTGGTGAGTGTCTCTTCATTCTCGAACAACGTTTAGGTTTGCAGCTCAAATATAAGTCGAGAAAATTATCTTCATTCGCAGCCATGTTTTCTTATGTGTATCTATGTACACGTGTATTGCCGCATTGGCCTATGTCGCCAGTGCCCTGACGCATGAGTCTCACAGTTTGGGTTCTTTCCATTAAGAAATTTGGCAATATTTTGGCTCAGATGTCGAGCTGGTGAGTGTCTCTTCATTCTCGAACAACGTTGAGGTTCGCAGCTCAGATATAAGTCGAGAAAATTATCCTCATTCGCAGCCATGTTTTCTTATGTGTATCTATGTACACGTGTATTGCCGCATTGGCCTAGGTCGCCAGTGCCCTGACGCATGAGTCTCACAGTTTGGGTTCTTTCCATTGAGAAATTTGGCAATATTTTGGCTCAGATGTCGAGCTGGTGAGTATCTCTTCATTCTCGAACAACGGTGAGGTTCCCAGCTAAGATAAAAGTCGGGAAAATAATCCTCATTCGCAGCCACCTTTTCTGATGTGTATGTTTGTACACGTGTATTTCCGCATTGGCCTATGCCGCCAGTGCCCTGACGCATGAGTCTCACAGTTTGGGTTCTTTCTATTGAGAAATTTGGCAATATTTTGGCTCCGATGTCGAGCTGGTGAGGGTCTCTTCATTCTCGAACAACGTTGAGGTTCGCAGCTCAAATATAAGGCGAGAAAATTATCCTCATTCGCAGCCATGTTTTCTTATGTGTATCTATGTACACGTGTATTGCCGCATTGGCCTATGTCGCCAGTGCCCTGACGCATGAGTCTCACAGTTTGGGTTCTTTCTATTAAGAAATTTGGCAATATTTTGGCTCAGATGTCGAGCTGGTGAGTGTCTCTTCATTCTTGAACAACGTTGAGGTTCGCAGCTAAGATATAAGTCGAGAAAATTATGCTCATTCGCAGCCACCTTTTCTGATGTGTATGTTTGTACACTTGTATTGCCGCATAGGCCTATGCTGTCAGTGCACTGACGCATGGGTATCACGGTTTGGTTTTTTTCCAGTGAGAAATTTGGCAATATTTTGGCTCCGATGTTGAGCTGGTGAGTGTCTCTTCATTCTCGAACAACGTTGAGGTTCGCAGCTCAGATATAAGTCTAGAAAATTATTCTCATTCGCAGCCACCTTTTCTTATGTGTATGTTTGTACACGTGTATTGCCGCATTGGCCTATGCCGCCAGTGCCCTGACGCATGAGTCTCACAGTTTGGGTTCTTTCTATTTAGAAATTTGGCAATATTTTGGCTCCGATGTCGAGCTGGTGAGTGTCTCTTCATTCTCGAACAACGTTGAGGTTCGCAGCTCAAATATAAGTCGAGAACATTATCCTCATTCGCAGCCATGTTTTCTTATGTGTATCTATGTACACGTGTATTGCCGCATTGGCCTATGTCGCCAGTGCCCTGACTCATGAGTCTCACAGTTTGGGTTCTTTCCATTGAGAAATTTGGCAATATTTTGGCTCAGATGTCGAGCTGGTGAGTGTCTCTTCATTCTCGAACAACGTTGAGGTTCGCAGCTCAAATATAAGTCGAGAAAATTATCCTCATTCGCAGCCATGTTTTCTTATGTGTATCTATGTACACGTGTATTGCCACATTGGCCTATGTCGCCAGTGCCCTGACGCATGAGTCTCACAGTTTGGGTTCTTTCCATTGAGAAATTTGGCAATATTTTGGCTCAGATGTCGAGCTGGTGAGTGTCTCTTCATTCTCGAACAACGTTTAGGTTCGCAGCTCAGATATAAGTCTAGAAAATTATTCTCATTCGCAGCCACCTTTTCTTATGTGTATGTTTGTACACGTGTATTGCCGCATTGGCCTATGCCGCCAGTGCCCTGACGCATGAGTCTCACAGTTTGGGTTCTTTCTATTTAGAAATTTGGCAATATTTTGGCTCCGATGTCGAGCTGGTGAGTGTCTCTTCATTCTCGAACAACGTTGAGGTTCGCAGCTCAAATATAAGTCGAGAACATTATCCTCATTCGCAGCCATGTTTTCTTATGTGTATCTATGTACACGTGTATTGCCGCATTGGCCTATGTCGCCAGTGCCCTGACTCATGAGTCTCACAGTTTGGGTTCTTTCCATTGAGAAATTTGGCAATATTTTGGCTCAGATGTCGAGCTGGTGAGTGTCTCTTCATTCTCGAACAACGTTGAGGTTCGCAGCTCAAATATAAGTCGAGAAAATTATCCTCATTCGCAGCCATGTTTTCTTATGTGTATCTATGTACACGTGTATTGCCACATTGGCCTATGTCGCCAGTGCCCTGACGCATGAGTCTCACAGTTTGGGTTCTTTCCATTGAGAAATTTGGCAATATTTTGGCTCAGATGTCGAGCTGGTGAGTGTCTCTTCATTCTCGAACAACGTTTAGGTTCGCAGCTCAAATATAAGTCGAGAAAATTATCCTCATTCACAGCCACCTTTTCTGATGTGTATGTTTGTACACTTGTATTGCCGCATAGGCCTATGCCGTCAGTGCCCTGACGCATGGGTCTCACGGTTTGGGTTTTTTCCAGTGAGAAATTTGGCAATATTGTGGCTCCGATGTTGAGCTTGTGAGTGTCTCTTCATTCTCGAACAACGTTGAGGTTCGCAGCTAAGATAAAAGTCGAGAAAATTATCCTCATTCGCAGCCATGTTTTCTTATGTGTATCTATGTACACGTGTATTGCCGCATTGGCCTAGGTCGCCAGTGCCCTGGCGCATGAGTCTCACAGTTTGGGTTCTTTCCATTGAGAAATTTGGCAATATTTTGGCTCAGATGTCGAGCTGGTGAGTATCTCTTCATTCTCGAACAACGTTGAGGTTCCCAGCTAAGATAAAAGTCGAGAAAATAATCCTCATTCGCAGCCACCTTTTCTGATGTGTATGTTTGTACACTTGTATTGCCGCATAGGCCTATGCCGTCAGTGCCCTGACGCATGGGTCTCACGGTTTGGTTTTTTTCCAGTGAGAAATTTGGCAATATTGTGGCTCCGATGTTGAGCTTGTGAGTGTCTCTTCATTCTCGAACAACGTTGAGGTTCGCAGCTAAGATAAAAGTCGAGAAAATTATCCTCATTCGCAGCCATGTTTTCTTATGTGTATCTATGTACACGTGTATTGCCGCATTGGCCTATGTCGCCAGTGCCCTGACTCATGAGTCTCACAGTTTGGGTTCTTTCCATTGAGAAATTTGGCAATATTTTGGCTCAGATGTTGAGCTGGTGAGTGTCTCTTCATTCTCGAACAATGTTGAGGTTCGCAGCTCAAATATAAGTCGAGAAAATTATCCTCATTCGCAGCCACCATTTCCGATGTGTATGTTTGTACACTTGTATTGCCGCATAGGCCTATGCCGTCAGTGCCCTGACGCATGGGTCTCACGGTTTGGGTTTTTTCCAGTGAGAAATTTGGCAATATTTTGGCTCCGATGTTGAGCTTGTGAGTGTCTCTTCATTCTCGAACAACGTTGAGGTTCGCAGCTCAGATATACGTCGAGAAAATTATCCTCATTCGCAGCCATGTTTTCTTATGTGTATCTATGTACACGTGTATTGCCGCATTGGCCTAGGTCGCCAGTGCCCTGACGCATGAGTCTCACAGTTTGGGTTCTTTCCATTGAGAAATTTGGCAATATTTTGGCTCAGATGTCGAGCTGGTGAGTGTCTCTTCATTCTCGAACAACGTTGAGGTTCGCAGCTCAAATATAAGTCGAGAAAATTATCCTCATTCGCAGCCATGTTTTCTTATGTGTATCTATGTACACGTGTATTGCCACATTGGCCTATGTCGCCAGTGCCCTGACGCATGAGTCTCACAGTTTGGGTTCTTTCCATTGAGAAATTTGGCAATATTTTGGCTCAGATGTCGAGCTGGTGAGTGTCTCTTCATTCTCGAACAACGTTTAGGTTCGCAGCTCAAATATAAGTCGAGAAAATTATCCTCATTCGCAGCCACCTTTTCTGATGTGTATGTTTGTACACTTGTATTGCCGCATAGGCCTATGCCGTCAGTGCCCTGACGCATGGGTCTCACGGTTTGGTTTTTTTCCAGTGAGAAATTTGGCAATATTGTGGCTCCGATGTTGAGCTTGTGAGTGTCTCTTCATTCTCGAACAACGTTGAGGTTCGCAGCTCAAATATAAGTCGAGAAAATTATCCTCATTCGCAGCCACCTTTTCTGATGTGTATGTTTGTACACGTGTATTGCCGCATTGGCCTATGCCGCCAGTGCCCTGACGCATGAGTCTCACAGTTTGGGTTCTTTCTATTGAGAAATTTGGCAATATTTTGGCTCCGATGTCGAGCTGGTGAGGGTTTCTTCATTCTCGAACAACGTTGAGGTTCGCAGCTCAAATATAAGGCGAGAAAATTATCCTCATTCGCAGCCATGTTTTCTTATGTGTATCTATGTACACGTGTATTGCCGCATTGGCCTATGTCGCCAGTGCCCTGACGCATGAGTCTCACAGTTTGGGTTCTTTCTATTAAGAAATTTGGCAATATTTTGGCTCAGATGTCGAGCTGGTGAGTGTCTCTTCATTCTTGAACAACGTTGAGGTTCGCAGCTAAGATATAAGTCGAGAAAATTATGCTCATTCGCAGCCACCTTTTCTGATGTGTATGTTTGTACACTTGTATTGCCGCATAGGCCTATGCTGTCAGTGCACTGACGCATGGGTATCACGGTTTGGGTTTTTTCCAGTGAGAAATTTGGCAATATTTTGGCTCCGATGTTGAGCTGGTGAGTGTCTCTTCATTCTCGAACAACGTTGAGGTTCGCAGCTCAGATATAAGTCTAGAAAATTATCCTCATTCGCAGCCACCTTTTCTTATGTGTATGTTTGTACACGTGTATTGCCGCATTGGCCTATGCCGCCAGTGCCCTGACGCATGAGTCTCACAGTTTGGGTTCTTTCTATTTAGAAATTTGGCAATATTTTGGCTCCGATGTCGAGCTGGTGAGTGTCTCTTCATTCTCGAACAACGTTGAGGTTCGCAGCTCAAATATAAGTCGAGAACATTATCCTCATTCGCAGCCATGTTTTCTTATGTGTATCTATGTACACGTGTATTGCCGCATTGGCCTATGTCGCCAGTGCCCTGACTCATGAGTCTCACAGTTTGGGTTCTTTCCATTGAGAAATTTGGCAATATTTTGGCTCAGATGTTGAGCTGGTGAGTGTCTCTTCATTCTCGAACAATGTTGAGGTTTGCAGCTCAAATATAAGTCGAGAAAATTATCCTCATTCGCAGCCACCTTTTCCGATGTGTATGTTTGTACACTTGTATTGCCGCATAGGCCTATGCCGTCAGTGCCCTGACGCATGGGTCTCACGGTTTGGGTTTTTTCCAGTGAGAAATTTGGAAATATTTTGGCTCCGATGTTGAGCTTGTGAGTGTCTCTTCATTCTCGAACAACGTTGAGGTTCGCAGCTCAGATATACGTCGAGAAAATTATCCTCATTCGCAGCCATGTTTTCTTATGTGTATCTATGTACACGTGTATTGCCGCATTGGCCTAAGTCGCCAGTGCCCTGACGCATGAGTCTCACAGTTTGGGTTCTTTCCATTGAGAAATTTGGCAATATTTTGGCTAAGATGTCGAGCTGGTGAGTGTCTCTTCATTCTCGAACAACGTTGAGGTTCGCAGCTCAAATATAAGTCGAGAAAATTATCCTCATTCGCAGCCATGTTTTCTTATGTGTATCTATGTACACGTGTATTGCCACATTGGCCTATGTCGCCAGTGCCCTGACGCATGAGTCTCACAGTTTGGGTTCTTTCCATTGAGAAATTTGGCAATATTTTGGCTCAGATGTCGAGCTGGTGAGTGTCTCTTCATTCTCGAACAACGTTTAGGTTCGCAGCTCAAATATAAGTCGAGAAAATTATCCTCATTCGCAGCCACCTTTTCTGATGTGTATGTTTGTACACTTGTATTGCCGCATAGGCCTATGCCGTCAGTGCCCTGACGCATGGGTCTCACGGTTTGGGTTTTTTCCAGTGAGAAATTTGGCAATATTGTGGCTCCGATGTTGAGCTTGTGAGTGTCTCTTCATTCTCGAACAACGTTGAGGTTCGCAGCTAAGATAAAAGTCGAGAAAATTATCCTCATTCGCAGCCATGTTTTCTTATGTGTATCTATGTACACGTGTATTGCCGCATTGGCCTAGGTCGCCAGTGCCCTGACGCATGAGTCTCACAGTTTGGGTTCTTTCCATTGAGAAATTTGGCAATATTTTGGCTCAGATGTCGAGCTGGTGAGTATCTCTTCATTCTCGAACAACGTTGAGGTTCCCAGCTAAGATAAAAGTCGAGAAAATAATCCTCATTCGCAGCCACCTTTTCTGATGTGTATGTTTGTACACTTGTATTGCCGCATAGGCCTATGCCGTCAGTGCCCTGACGCATGGGTCTCACGGTTTGGTTTTTTTTCCAGTGAGAAATTTGGCAATATTGTGGCTCAGATGTTGAGCTGGTGAGTGTCTCTTCATTCTCGAACAACGTTTAGGTTTGCAGCTCAAATATAAGTCGAGAAAATTATCTTCATTCGCAGCCATGTTTTCTTATGTGTATCTATGTACACGTGTATTGCCGCATTGGCCTATGTCGCCAGTGCCCTGACGCATGAGTCTCACAGTTTGGGTTCTTTCCATTAAGAAATTTGGCAATATTTTGGCTCAGATGTCGAGCTGGTGAGTGTCTCTTCATTCTCGAACAACGTTGAGGTTCGCAGCTCAGATATAAGTCGAGAAAATTATCCTCATTCGCAGCCATGTTTTCTTATGTGTATCTATGTACACGTGTATTGCCGCATTGGCCTAGGTCGCCAGTGCCCTGACGCATGAGTCTCACAGTTTGGGTTCTTTCCATTGAGAAATTTGGCAATATTTTGGCTCAGATGTCGAGCTGGTGAGTATCTCTTCATTCTCGAACAACGTTGAGGTTCCCAGCTAAGATAAAAGTCGGGAAAATAATCCTCATTCGCAGCCACCTTTTCTGATGTGTATGTTTGTACACGTGTATTTCCGCATTGGCCTATGCCGCCAGTGCCCTGACGCATGAGTCTCACAGTTTGGGTTCTTTCTATTGAGAAATTTGGCAATATTTTGGCTCCGATGTCGAGCTGGTGAGGGTCTCTTCATTCTCGAACAACGTTGAGGTTCGCAGCTCAAATATAAGGCGAGAAAATTATCCTCATTCGCAGCCATGTTTTCTTATGTGTATCTATGTACACGTGTATTGCCGCATTGGCCTATGTCGCCAGTGCCCTGACGCATGAGTCTCACAGTTTGGGTTCTTTCTATTAAGAAATTTGGCAATATTTTGGCTCAGATGTCGAGCTGGTGAGTGTCTCTTCATTCTTGAACAACGTTGAGGTTCGCAGCTAAGATATAAGTCGAGAAAATTATGCTCATTCGCAGCCACCTTTTCTGATGTGTATGTTTGTACACTTGTATTGCCGCATAGGCCTATGCTGTCAGTGCACTGACGCATGGGTATCACGGTTTGGGTTTTTTCCAGTGAGAAATTTGGCAATATTTTGGCTCCGATGTTGAGCTGGTGAGTGTCTCTTCATTCTCGAACAACGTTGAGGTTCGCAGCTCAGATATAAGTCTAGAAAATTATTCTCATTCGCAGCCACCTTTTCTTATGTGTATGTTTGTACACGTGTATTGCCGCATTGGCCTATGCCGCCAATGCCCTGACGCATGAGTCTCACAGTTTGGGTTCTTTCTATTTAGAAATTTGGCAATATTTTGGCTCCGATGTCGAGCTGGTGAGTGTCTCTTCATTCTCGAACAACGTTGAGGTTCGCAGCTCAAATATAAGTCGAGAACATTATCCTCATTCGCAGCCATGTTTTCTTATGTGTATCTATGTACACGTGTATTGCCGCATTGGCCTATGTCGCCAGTGACCTGACTCATGAGTCTCACAGTTTGGGTTCTTTCCATTGAGAAATTTGGCAATATTTTGGCTCAGATGTTGAGCTGGTGAGTGTCTCTTCATTCTCGAACAATGTTGAGGTTCGCAGCTCAAATATAAGTCCAGAAAATTATCCTCATTCGCAGCCACCTTTTCCGATGTGTATGTTTGTACACTTGTATTGCCGCATAGGCCTATGCCGTCAGTGCCCTGACGCATGGGTCTCACGGTTTGGGTTTTTTCCAGTGAGAAATTTGGCAATATTTTGGCTCCGATGTTGAGCTTGTGAGTGTCTCTTCATTCTCGAACAACGTTGAGGTTCGCAGCTCAGATATACGTCGAGAAAATTATCCTCATTCGCAGCCATGTTTTCTTATGTGTATCTATGTACACGTGTATTGCCGCATTGGCCTAGGTCGCCAGTGCCCTGACGCATGAGTCTCACAGTTTGGGTTCTTTCCATTGAGAAATTTGGCAATATTTTGGCTCAGATGTCGAGCTGATGAGTGTCTCTTCATTCTCGAACAACGTTGAGGTTCGCAGCTCAAATATAAGTCGAGAAAATTATCCTCATTCGCAGCCATGTTTTCTTATGTGTATCTATGTACACGTGTATTGCCACATTGGCCTATGTCGCCAGTGCCCTGACGCATGAGTCTCACAGTTTGGGTTCTTTCCATTGAGAAATTTGGCAATATTTTGGCTCAGATGTCGAGCTGGTGAGTGTCTCTTCATTCTCGAACAACGTTTAGGTTCGCAGCTCAAATATAAGTCGAGAAAATTATCCTCATTCGCAGCCACCTTTTCTGATGTGTATCCTTGTACACGTGTATTGCCGCATTGGCCTATGTCGCCAGTGCCCTGACGCATGAGTCTCACAGTTTGGGTTCTTTCTATTGAGAAATTTGGCAATATTTTGGCTCAGATGTCGAGCTGGTGAGTATCTCTTCATTCTCGAACAACGTTGAGGTTCCCAGCTAAGATAAAAGTCGAGAAAATAATCCTCATTCGCAGCCACCTTTTCTGATGTGTATGTTTGTACACTTGTATTGCCGCATAGGCCTATGCCGCCAGTGCCCTGACGCATGAGTCTCACAGTTTGGGTTCTTTCTATTGAGAAATTTGGCAATATTTTGGCTCCGATGTCGAGCTGGTGAGTGTCTCTTCATTCTCGAACAACGTTGAGGTTCGCAGCTCAAATATAAGTCGAGAAAATTGTCCTCATTCGCAGCCATGTTTTCTTATGTGTATCTATGTACACGTGTATTGCCGCATTGGCCTATGTCGCCAGTGCCCTGACGCATGAGTCTCACAGTTGGGGTTCTTTCCATTAAGAAATTTGGCAATATTTTGGCTCCGATGTTGAGCTGGTGAGTGTCTCTTCATTCTCGAACAACGTTGAGGTTCGCAGCTCAGATATAAGTCTAGAAAATTATTCTCATTCGCAGCCACCTTTTCTTATGTGTATGTTTGTACACGTGTATTGCCGCATTGGCCTATGCCGCCAATGCCCTGACGCATGAGTCTCACAGTTTGGGTTCTTTCTATTTAGAAATTTGGCAATATTTTGGCTCCGATGTCGAGCTGGTGAGTGTCTCTTCATTCTCGAACAACGTTGAGGTTCGCAGCTCAAATATAAGTCGAGAACATTATCCTCATTCGCAGCCATGTTTTCTTATGTGTATCAATGTACACGTGTATTGCAGCATTGGCCTATGTCGCCAGTGACCTGACTCATGAGTCTCACAGTTTGGGTTCTTTCCATTGAGAAATTTGGCAATATTTTGGCTCAGATGTTGAGCTGGTGAGTGTCTCTTCATTCTCGAACAATGTTGAGGTTCGCAGCTCAAATATAAGTCCAGAAAATTATCCTCATTCGCAGCCACCTTTTCCGATGTGTATGTTTGTACACTTGTATTGCCGCATAGGCCTATGCCGTCAGTGCCCTGACGCATGGGTCTCACGGTTTGGGTTTTTTCCAGTGAGAAATTTGGCAATATTTTGGCTCCGATGTTGAGCTTGTGAGTGTCTCTTCATTCTCGAACAACGTTGAGGTTCGCAGCTCAGATATACGTCGAGAAAATTATCCTCATTCGCAGCCATGTTTTCTTATGTGTATCTATGTACACGTGTATTGCCGCATTGGCCTAGGTCGCCAGTGCCCTGACGCATGAGTCTCACAGTTTGGGTTCTTTCCATTGAGAAATTTGGCAATATTTTGGCTCAGATGTCGAGCTGATGAGTGTCTCTTCATTCTCGAACAACGTTGAGGTTCGCAGCTCAAATATAAGTCGAGAAAATTATCCTCATTCGCAGCCATGTTTTCTTATGTGTATCTATGTACACGTGTATTGCCACATTGGCCTATGTCGCCAGTGCCCTGACGCATGAGTCTCACAGTTTGGGTTCTTTCCATTGAGAAATTTGGCAATATTTTGGCTCAGATGTCGAGCTGGTGAGTGTCTCTTCATTCTCGAACAACGTTTAGGTTCGCAGCTCAAATATAAGTCGAGAAAATTATCCTCATTCGCAGCCACCTTTTCTGATGTGTATCCTTGTACACGTGTATTGCCGCATTGGCCTATGTCGCCAGTGCCCTGACGCATGAGTCTCACAGTTTGGGTTCTTTCTATTGAGAAATTTGGCAATATTTTGGCTCAGATGTCGAGCTGGTGAGTATCTCTTCATTCTCGAACAACGTTGAGGTTCCCAGCTAAGATAAAAGTCGAGAAAATAATCCTCATTCGCAGCCACCTTTTCTGATGTGTATGTTTGTACACTTGTATTGCCGCATAGGCCTATGCCGCCAGTGCCCTGACGCATGAGTCTCACAGTTTGGGTTCTTTCTATTGAGAAATTTGGCAATATTTTGGCTCCGATGTCGAGCTGGTGAGTGTCTCTTCATTCTCGAACAACGTTGAGGTTCGCAGCTCAAATATAAGTCGAGAAAATTGTCCTCATTCGCAGCCATGTTTTCTTATGTGTATCTATGTACACGTGTATTGCCGCATTGGCCTATGTCGCCAGTGCCCTGACGCATGAGTCTCACAGTTGGGGTTCTTTCCATTAAGAAATTTGGCAATATTTTGGCTCAGATGTCGAGCTGGTGAGTGTCTCTTCATTCTTGAACAACGTTGAGGTTCGCAGCTAAGATATAAGTCGAGAAAATTATGCTCATTCGCAGCCACCTTTTCTGATGTGTATGTTTGTACACTTGTATTGCCGCATAGGCCTATGCTGTCAGTGCACTGACGCATGGGTATCACGGTTTGGGTTTTTTCCAGTGAGAAATTTGGCAATATTTTGGCTCCGATGTTGAGCTGGTGAGTGTCTCTTCATTCTCGAACAACGTTGAGGTTCGCAGCTCAGATATAAGTCTAGAAAATTATCCTCATTCGCAGCCACCTTTTCTTATGTGTATGTTTGTACACGTGTATTGCCGCATTGGCCTATGCCGCCAGTGCCCTGACGCATGAGTCTCACAGTTTGGGTTCTTTCTATTTAGAAATTTGGCAATATTTTGGCTCCGATGTCGAGCTGGTGAGTGTCTCTTCATTCTCGAACAACGTTGAGGTTCGCAGCTCAAATATAAGTCGAGAACATTATCCTCATTCGCAGCCATGTTTTCTTATGTGTATCTATGTACACGTGTATTGCCGCATTGGCCTATGTCGCCAGTGCCCTGACGCATGAGTCTCACAGTTTGGGTTCTTTCCATTGAGAAATTTGGCAATATTTTGGCTCAGATGTTGAGCTGGTGAGTGTCTCTTCATTCTCGAACAACGTTGAGGTTCGCAGCTCAGATATACGTCGAGAAAATTATCCTCATTCGCAGCCATGTTTTCTTATGTGTATCCTTGTACACGTGTATTGCCGCATTGGCCTATGTCGCCAGTGCCCTGACGCATGAGTCTCACAGTTTGGGTTCTTTCCATTGAGAAATTTGGCAATATTTTGGCTCAGATGTCGAGCTGGTGAGTGTCTCTTCATTCTCGAACAACGTTGAGGTTCGCAGCTCAAATATAAGTCGAGAAAATTATCCTCATTCGCAGCCACATTTTGTGATGTGTATGTTTGTACACTTGTATTGCCGCATAGGCCTATGCCGTCAGTGCCCTGACGCATGGGTCTCACGGTTTGGTTTTTTTCCAGTGAGAAATTTGGCAATATTTTGGCTCCGATGTTGAGCTTGTGAGTGTCTCTTCATTCTCGAACAACGTTGAGGTTCGCAGCTCAGATATACGTCGAGAAAATTATCCTCATTCGCAGCCATGTTTTCTTATGTGTATCTATGTACACGTGTATTGCCGCATTGGCCTAGGTCGCCAGTGCCCTGACGCATGAGTTTCACAGTTTGGGTTCTTTCCATTGAGAAATTTGGCAATATTTTGGCTCAGATGTCGAGCTGGTGAGTGTCTCTTCATTCTCGAACAACGTTGAGGTTCGCAGCTCAAATATAAGTCGAGAAAATTATCCTCATTCGCAGCCATGTTTTCTTATGTGTATCTATGTACACGTGTATTGCCACATTGGCCTATGTCGCCAGTGCCCTGACGCATGAGTCTCACAGTTTGGGTTCTTTCCATTGAGAAATTTGGCAATATTTTGGCTCAGATGTCGAGCTGGTGAGTGTCTCTTCATTCTCGAACAACGTTTAGGTTCGCAGCTCAGATATAAGTCTAGAAAATTATCCTCATTCGCAGCCACCTTTTCTTATGTGTATGTTTGTACACGTGTATTGCCGCATTGGCCTATGCCGCCAGTGCCCTGACGCATGAGTCTCACAGTTTGGGTTCTTTCTATTTAGAAATTTGGCAATATTTTGGCTCCGATGTCGAGCTGGTGAGTGTCTCTTCATTCTCGAACAACGTTGAGGTTCGCAGCTCAAATATAAGTCGAGAACATTATCCTCATTCGCAGCCATGTTTTCTTATGTGTATCTATGTACACGTGTATTGCCGCATTGGCCTATGTCGCCAGTGCCCTGACGCATGAGTCTCACAGTTTGGGTTCTTTCCATTGAGAAATTTGGCAATATTTTGGCTCAGATGTTGAGCTGGTGAGTGTCTCTTCATTCTCGAACAACGTTGAGGTTCGCAGCTCAGATATACGTCGAGAAAATTATCCTCATTCGCAGCCATGTTTTCTTATGTGTATCCTTGTACACGTGTATTGCCGCATTGGCCTATGTCGCCAGTGCCCTGACGCATGAGTCTCACAGTTTGGGTTCTTTCCATTGAGAAATTTGGCAATATTTTGGCTCAGATGTCGAGCTGGTGAGTGTCTCTTCATTCTCGAACAACGTTGAGGTTCGCAGCTCAAATATAAGTCGAGAAAATTATCCTCATTCGCAGCCACATTTTGTGATGTGTATGTTTGTACACTTGTATTGCCGCATAGGCCTATGCCGTCAGTGCCCTGACGCATGGGTCTCACGGTTTGGTTTTTTTCCAGTGAGAAATTTGGCAATATTTTGGCTCCGATGTTGAGCTTGTGAGTGTCTCTTCATTCTCGAACAACGTTGAGGTTCGCAGCTCAGATATACGTCGAGAAAATTATCCTCATTCGCAGCCATGTTTTCTTATGTGTATCTATGTACACGTGTATTGCCGCATTGGCCTAGGTCGCCAGTGCCCTGACGCATGAGTTTCACAGTTTGGGTTCTTTCCATTGAGAAATTTGGCAATATTTTGGCTCAGATGTCGAGCTGGTGAGTGTCTCTTCATTCTCGAACAACGTTGAGGTTCGCAGCTCAAATATAAGTCGAGAAAATTATCCTCATTCGCAGCCATGTTTTCTTATGTGTATCTATGTACACGTGTATTGCCACATTGGCCTATGTCGCCAGTGCCCTGACGCATGAGTCTCACAGTTTGGGTTCTTTCCATTGAGAAATTTGGCAATATTTTGGCTCAGATGTCGAGCTGGTGAGTGTCTCTTCATTCTCGAACAACGTTTAGGTTCGCAGCTCAAATATAAGTCGAGAAAATTATCCTCATTCGCAGCCACCTTTTCTGATGTGTATGTTTGTACACTTGTATTGCCGCATAGGCCTATGCCGTCAGTGCCCTGACGCATGGGTCTCACGGTTTGGGTTTTTTCCAGTGAGAAATTTGGCAATATTGTGGCTCCGATGTTGAGCTTGTGAGTGTCTCTTCATTCTCGAACAACGTTGAGGTTCGCAGCTAAGATAAAAGTCGAGAAAATTATCCTCATTCGCAGCCATGTTTTCTTATGTGTATCTATGTACACGTGTATTGCCGCATTGGCCTAGGTCGCCAGTGCCCTGACGCATGAGTCTCACAGTTTGGGTTCTTTCCATTGAGAAATTTGGAAATATTTTGGCTCAGATGTCGAGCTGGTGAGTATCTCTTCATTCTCGAACAACGTTGAGGTTCCCAGCTAAGATAAAAGTCAAGAAAATAATCCTCATTCGCAGCCACCTTTTCTGATGTGTATGTTTGTACACTTGTATTGCCGCATAGGCCTATGTCGCCAGTGCCCTGACGCATGAGTCTCACAGTTTGGGTTCTTTCCATTGAGAAATTTAGCAATATTTTGGCTCAGATGTCGAGCTGGTGAGTATCTCTTCATTCTCGAACAACGTTGAGGTTCCCAGCTAAGATATAAGTCGAGAAAATTATGCTCATTCGCAGCCACCTTTTCTGATGTGTATGTTTGTACACTTGTATTGCCGCATAGGCCTATGCTGTCAGTGCACTGACGCATGGGTATCACGGTTTGGGTTTTTTCCAGTGAGAAATTTGGCAATATTTTGGCTCCGATGTTGAGCTGGTGAGTGTCTCTTCATTCTCGAACAACGTTGAGGTTCGCAGCTCAGATATAAGTCTAGAAAATTATCCTCATTCGCAGCCACCTTTTCTTATGTGTATGTTTGTACACGTGTATTGTCGCATTGGCCTATGCCGCCAGTGCCCTGACGCATGAGTCTCACAGTTTGGGTTCGTTCTATTGAGAAATTTGGCAATATTTTGGCTCCGATGTCGAGCTGGTGAGTGTCTCTTCATTCTCGAACAACGTTGAGGTTCGCAGCTCAAATATAAGTCGAGAACATTATCCTCATTCGCAGCCATGTTTTCTTATGTGTATCTATGTACACGTGTATTGCCGCATTGGCCTATGTCGCCAGTGCCCTGACGCATGAGTCTCACAGTTTGGGTTCTTTCCATTGAGAAATTTGGCAATATTTTGGCTCCGATGTCGAGCTGGTGAGTGTCTCTTCATTCTCGAACAACGTTGAGGTTCGCAGCTCAAATATAAGTCGAGAACATTATCCTCATTCGCAGCCATGTTTTCTTATGTGTATCTATGTACACGTGTATTGCCGCATTGGCCTATGTCGCCAGTGCCCTGACGCATGAGTCTCACAGTTTGGGTTCTTTCCATTGAGAAATTTGGCAATATTTTGGCTCAGATGTTGAGCTGGTGAGTGTCTCTTCATTCTCGAACAACGTTGAGGTTCGCAGCTCAGATATACGTCGAGAAAATTATCCTCATTCGCAGCCATGTTTTCTTATGTGTATCCTTGTACACGTGTATTGCCGCATTGGCCTATGTCGCCAGTGCCCTGACGCATGAGTCTCACAGTTTGGGTTCTTTCCATTGAGAAATTTGGCAATATTTTGGCTCAGATGTCGAGCTGGTGAGTGTCTCTTCATTCTCGAACAACGTTGAGGTTCGCAGCTCAAATATAAGTCGAGAAAATTATCCTCATTCGCAGCCACATTTTGTGATGTGTATGTTTGTACACTTGTATTGCCGCATAGGCCTATGCCGTCAGTGCCCTGACGCATGGGTCTCACGGTTTGGTTTTTTTCCAGTGAGAAATTTGGCAATATTTTGGCTCCGATGTTGAGCTTGTGAGTGTCTCTTCATTCTCGAACAACGTTGAGGTTCGCAGCTCAGATATACGTCGAGAAAATTATCCTCATTCGCAGCCATGTTTTCTTATGTGTATCTATGTACACGTGTATTGCCGCATTGGCCTAGGTCGCCAGTGCCCTGACGCATGAGTTTCACAGTTTGGGTTCTTTCCATTGAGAAATTTGGCAATATTTTGGCTCAGATGTCGAGCTGGTGAGTGTCTCTTCATTCTCGAACAACGTTGAGGTTCGCAGCTCAAATATAAGTCGAGAAAATTATCCTCATTCGCAGCCATGTTTTCTTATGTGTATCTATGTACACGTGTATTGCCACATTGGCCTATGTCGCCAGTGCCCTGACGCATGAGTCTCACAGTTTGGGTTCTTTCCATTGAGAAATTTGGCAATATTTTGGCTCAGATGTCGAGCTGGTGAGTGTCTCTTCATTCTCGAACAACGTTTAGGTTCGCAGCTCAAATATAAGTCGAGAAAATTATCCTCATTCGCAGCCACCTTTTCTGATGTGTATGTTTGTACACTTGTATTGCCGCATAGGCCTATGCCGTCAGTGCCCTGACGCATGGGTCTCACGGTTTGGGTTTTTTCCAGTGAGAAATTTGGCAATATTGTGGCTCCGATGTTGAGCTTGTGAGTGTCTCTTCATTCTCGAACAACGTTGAGGTTCGCAGCTAAGATAAAAGTCGAGAAAATTATCCTCATTCGCAGCCATGTTTTCTTATGTGTATCTATGTACACGTGTATTGCCGCATTGGCCTAGGTCGCCAGTGCCCTGACGCATGAGTCTCACAGTTTGGGTTCTTTCCATTGAGAAATTTGGAAATATTTTGGCTCAGATGTCGAGCTGGTGAGTATCTCTTCATTCTCGAACAACGTTGAGGTTCCCAGCTAAGATAAAAGTCAAGAAAATAATCCTCATTCGCAGCCACCTTTTCTGATGTGTATGTTTGTACACTTGTATTGCCGCATAGGCCTATGTCGCCAGTGCCCTGACGCATGAGTCTCACAGTTTGGGTTCTTTCCATTGAGAAATTTAGCAATATTTTGGCTCAGATGTCGAGCTGGTGAGTATCTCTTCATTCTCGAACAACGTTGAGGTTCCCAGCTAAGATATAAGTCGAGAAAATTATGCTCATTCGCAGCCACCTTTTCTGATGTGTATGTTTGTACACTTGTATTGCCGCATAGGCCTATGCTGTCAGTGCACTGACGCATGGGTATCACGGTTTGGGTTTTTTCCAGTGAGAAATTTGGCAATATTTTGGCTCCGATGTTGAGCTGGTGAGTGTCTCTTCATTCTCGAACAACGTTGAGGTTCGCAGCTCAGATATAAGTCTAGAAAATTATCCTCATTCGCAGCCACCTTTTCTTATGTGTATGTTTGTACACGTGTATTGTCGCATTGGCCTATGCCGCCAGTGCCCTGACGCATGAGTCTCACAGTTTGGGTTCGTTCTATTGAGAAATTTGGCAATATTTTGGCTCCGATGTCGAGCTGGTGAGTGTCTCTTCATTCTCGAACAACGTTGAGGTTCGCAGCTCAAATATAAGTCGAGAACATTATCCTCATTCGCAGCCATGTTTTCTTATGTGTATCTATGTACACGTGTATTGCCGCATTGGCCTATGTCGCCAGTGCCCTGACGCATGAGTCTCACAGTTTGGGTTCTTTCCATTGAGAAATTTGGCAATATTTTGGCTCAGATGTTGAGCTGGTGAGTGTCTCTTCATTCTCGAACAATGTTGAGGTTCGCAGCTCAAATATAAGTCGAGAAAATTATCCTCATTCGCAGCCACCTTTTCTGATGTGTATGTTTGTACACTTGTATTGCCGCATAGACCTATGCCGTCAGTGCCCTGACGCATGGGTCTCACGGTTTGGGTTTTTTCCAGTGAGAAATTTGGCAATATTGTGGCTCCGATGTTGAGCTTGTGAGTGTCTCTTCATTCTCGAACAACGTTGAGGTTCGCAGCTGAGATAAAAGTCGAGAAAATTATCCTCATTCGCAGCCATGTTTTCTTATGTGTATCTATGTACACGTGTATTGCCGCATTGGCCTAGGTCGCCAGTGCCCTGACGCATGAGTCTCACAGTTTGGGTTCTTTCCATTGAGAAATTTGGCAATATTTTGGCTCAGATGTCGAGCTGGTGAGTATCTCTTCATTCTCGAACAACGTTGAGGTTCCCAGCTAAGATAAAAGTCGAGAAAATAATCCTCATTCGCAGCCACCTTTTCTGATGTGTATGTTTGTACACTTGTATTGCCGCATAGGCCTATGCCGTCAGTGCCCTGACGCATGGGTCTCACGGTTTGGGTTTTTTCCAGTGAGAAATTTGGCAATATTGTGGCTCCGATGTTGAGCTTGTGAGTGTCTCTTCATTCTCGAACAACGTTGAGGTTCGCAGCTAAGATAAAAGTCGAGAAAATTATCCTCATTCGCAGCCATGTTTTCTTATGTGTATCTATGTACACGTGTATTGCCGCATTGGCCTAGGTCGCCAGTGCCCTGACGCATGAGTCTCACAGTTTGGGTTCTTTCCATTGAGAAATTTGGCAATATTTTGGCTCAGATGTCGAGCTGGTGAGTGTCTCTTCATTCTTGAACAACGTTGAGATTCGCGGCTAAGATATAAGTCGAGAAAATTATGCTCATTCGCAGCCACCTTTTCTGATGTGTATGTTTGTACACTTGTATTGCCGCATAGGCCTATGCCGTCAGTGCACTGACGCATGGGTATCACGGTTTGGGTTTTTTCCAGTGAGAAATTTGGCAATATTTTGGCTCCGATGTTGAGCTGGTGAGTGTCTCTTCATTCTCGAACAACGTTGAGGTTCGCAGCTCAGATATAAGTCGAGAAAGGTATCCTCATTCGCAGCCATGTTTTCTTATGTGTATCTATGTACACGTGTATTGCCGCATTGGCCTATGTCGCCAGTGACCTGACTCATGAGTCTCACAGTTTGGGTTCTTTCCATTGAGAAATTTGGCAATATTTTGGCTCAGATGTCGAGCTGGTGAGTATCTCTTCATTCTCGAACAACGTTGAGGTTCCCAGCTAAGATAAAAGTCGAGAAAATAATCCTCATTCGCAGCCACCTTTTCTGATGTGTATGTTTGTACACTTGTATTGCCGCATAGGCCTATGCCGTCAGTGCCCTGACGCATGGGTCTCACGGTTTGGTTTTTTTCCAGTGAGAAATTTGGCAATATTGTGGCTCCGATGTTGAGCTTGTGAGTGTCTCTTCATTCTCGAACAACGTTGAGGTTCGCAGCTAAGATAAAAGTCGAGAAAATTATCCTCATTCGCAGCCATGTTTTCTTATGTGTATCTATGTACACGTGTATTGCCGCATTGGCCTAGGTCGCCAGTGCCCTGACGCATGAGTCTCACAGTTTGGGTTCTTTCCATTGAGAAATTTGGCAATATTTTGGCTCAGATGTCGAGCTGGTGAGTATCTCTTCATTCTCGAACAACGTTGAGGTTCCCAGCTAAGATAAAAGTCGAGAAAATAATCCTCATTCGCAGCCACCTTTTCTGATGTGTATGTTTGTACACGTGTATTGCCGCATTGGCCTATGCCGCCAGTGCCCTGACGCATGAGTCTCACAGTTTGGGTTCTTTCTATTGAGAAATTTGGCAATATTTTGGCTCCGATGTCGAGCTGGTGAGTGTCTCTTCATTCTCGAACAACGTTGAGGTTCGCAGCTCAAATATAAGTCGAGAAAATTGTCCTCATTCGCAGCCATGTTTTCTTATGTGTATCTATGTACACGTGTATTGCCGCATTGGCCTATGTCGCCAGTGCCCTGACGCATGAGTCTCACAGTTTGGGTTCTTTCCATTAAGAAATTTGGCAATATTTTGGCTCAGATGTCGAGCTGGTGAGTGTCTCTTCATTCTTGAACAACGTTGAGGTTCGCAGCTAAGATATAAGTCGAGAAAATTATGCTCATTTGCAGCCACCTTTTCTGATGTGTATGTTTGTACACTTGTATTGCCGCATAGGCCTATGCTGTCAGTGCACTGACGCATGGGTATCACGGTTTGGGTTTTTTCCAGTGAGAAATTTGGCAATATTTTGGCTCCGATGTTGAGCTGGTGAGTGTCTCTTCATTCTCGAACAACGTTGAGGTTCGCAGCTCAGATATAAGTCTAGAAAATTATCCTCATTCGCAGCCACCTTTTCTTATGTGTATGTTTGTACACGTGTATTGCCGCATTGGCCTATGCCGCCAGTGCCCTGACGCATGAGTCTCACAGTTTGGGTTCTTTCTATTTAGAAATTTGGCAATATTTTGGCTCCGATGTCGAGCTGGTGAGTGTCTCTTCATTCTCGAACAACGTTGAGGTTCGCAGCTCAAATATAAGTCGAGAACATTATCCTCATTCGCAGCCATGTTTTCTTATGTGTATCTATGTACACGTGTATTGCCGCATTGGCCTATGTCGCCAGTGCCCTGACGCATGAGTCTCACAGTTTGGGTTCTTTCCATTGAGAAATTTGGCAATATTTTGGCTCAGATGTTGAGCTGGTGAGTGTCTCTTCATTCTCGAACAACGTTGAGGTTCGCAGCTCAGATATACGTCGAGAAAATTATCCTCATTCGCAGCCATGTTTTCTTATGTGTATCCTTGTACACGTGTATTGCCGCATTGGCCTATGTCGCCAGTGCCCTGACGCATGAGTCTCACAGTTTGGGTTCTTTCCATTGAGAAATTTGGCAATATTTTGGCTCAGATGTCGAGCTGGTGAGTGTCTCTTCATTCTCGAACAACGTTGAGGTTCGCAGCTCAAATATAAGTCGAGAAAATTATCCTCATTCGCAGCCACATTTTGTGATGTGTATGTTTGTACACTTGTATTGCCGCATAGGCCTATGCCGTCAGTGCCCTGACGCATGGGTCTCACGGTTTGGTTTTTTTCCAGTGAGAAATTTGGCAATATTTTGGCTCCGATGTTGAGCTTGTGAGTGTCTCTTCATTCTCGAACAACGTTGAGGTTCGCAGCTCAGATATACGTCGAGAAAATTATCCTCATTCGCAGCCATGTTTTCTTATGTGTATCTATGTACACGTGTATTGCCGCATTGGCCTAGGTCGCCAGTGCCCTGACGCATGAGTTTCACAGTTTGGGTTCTTTCCATTGAGAAATTTGGCAATATTTTGGCTCAGATGTCGAGCTGGTGAGTGTCTCTTCATTCTCGAACAACGTTGAGGTTCGCAGCTCAAATATAAGTCGAGAAAATTATCCTCATTCGCAGCCATGTTTTCTTATGTGTATCTATGTACACGTGTATTGCCACATTGGCCTATGTCGCCAGTGCCCTGACGCATGAGTCTCACAGTTTGGGTTCTTTCCATTGAGAAATTTGGCAATATTTTGGCTCAGATGTCGAGCTGGTGAGTGTCTCTTCATTCCCGAACAACGTTTAGGTTCGCAGCTCAAATATAAGTCGAGAAAATTATCCTCATTCGCAGCCACCTTTTCTGATGTGTATGTTTGTACACTTGTATTGCCGCATAGGCCTATGCCGTCAGTGCCCTGACGCATGGGTCTCACGGTTTGGGTTTTTTCCAGTGAGAAATTTGGCAATATTGTGGCTCCGATGTTGAGCTTGTGAGTGTCTCTTCATTCTCGAACAACGTTGAGGTTCGCAGCTAAGATAAAAGTCGAGAAAATTATCCTCATTCGCAGCCATGTTTTCTTATGTGTATCTATGTACACGTGTATTGCCGCATTGGCCTAGGTCGCCAGTGCCCTGACGCATGAGTCTCACAGTTTGGGTTCTTTCCATTGAGAAATTTGGCAATATTTTGGCTCAGATGTCGAGCTGGTGAGTATCTCTTCATTCTCGAACAACGTTGAGGTTCCCAGCTAAGATAAAAGTCAAGAAAATAATCCTCATTCGCAGCCACCTTTTCTGATGTGTATGTTTGTACACTTGTATTGCCGCATAGGCCTATGCTGTCAGTGCACTGACGCATGGGTATCACGGTTTGGGTTTTTTCCAGTGAGAAATTTGGCAATATTTTGGCTCCGATGTTGAGCTGGTGAGTGTCTCTTCATTCTCGAACAACGTTGAGGTTCGCAGCTCAGATATAAGTCTAGAAAATTATCCTCATTCGCAGCCACCTTTTCTTATGTGTATGTTTGTACACGTGTATTGTCGCATTGGCCTATGCCGCCAGTGCCCTGACGCATGAGTCTCACAGTTTGGGTTCGTTCTATTGAGAAATTTGGCAATATTTTGGCTCCGATGTCGAGCTGGTGAGTGTCTCTTCATTCTCGAACAACGTTGAGGTTCGCAGCTCAAATATAAGTCGAGAACATTATCCTCATTCGCAGCCATGTTTTCTTATGTGTATCTATGTACACGTGTATTGCCGCATTGGCCTATGTCGCCAGTGCCCTGACGCATGAGTCTCACAGTTTGGGTTCTTTCAATTGAGAAATTTGGCAATATTTTGGCTCAGATGTTGAGCTGGTGAGTGTCTCTTCATTCTCGAACAATGTTGAGGTTCGCAGCTCAAATATAAGTCGAGAAAATTATCCTCATTCGCAGCCACCTTTTCTGATGTGTATGTTTGTACACTTGTATTGCCGCATAGACCTATGCCGTCAGTGCCCTGACGCATGGGTCTCACGGTTTGGGTTTTTTCCAGTGAGAAATTTGGCAATATTGTGGCTCCGATGTTGAGCTTGTGAGTGTCTCTTCATTCTCGAACAACGTTGAGGTTCGCAGCTGAGATAAAAGTCGAGAAAATTATCCTCATTCCCAGCCATGTTTTCTTATGTGTATCTATGTACACGTGTATTGCCGCATTGGCCTAGGTCGCCAGTGCCCTGACGCATGAGTCTCACAGTTTGGGTTCTTTCCATTGAGAAATTTGGCAATATTTTGGCTCAGATGTCGAGCTGGTGAGTATCTCTTCATTCTCGAACAACGTTGAGGTTCCCAGCTAAGATAAAAGTCGAGAAAATAATCCTCATTCGCAGCCACCTTTTCTGATGTGTATGTTTGTACACTTGTATTGCCGCATAGGCCTATGCCGTCAGTGCCCTGACGCATGGGTCTCACGGTTTGGGTTTTTTCCAGTGAGAAATTTGGCAATATTGTGGCTCCGATGTTGAGCTTGTGAGTGTCTCTTCATTCTCGAACAACGTTGAGGTTCGCAGCTAAGATAAAAGTCGAGAAAATTATCCTCATTCGCAGCCATGTTTTCTTATGTGTATCTATGTACACGTGTATTGCCGCATTGGCCTAGGTCGCCAGTGCCCTGACGCATGAGTCTCACAGTTTGGGTTCTTTCCATTGAGCAATTTGGCAATATTTTGGCTCAGATGTCGAGCTGGTGAGTGTCTCTTCATTCTTGAACAACGTTGAGATTCGCGGCTAAGATATAAGTCGAGAAAATTATGCTCATTCGCAGCCACCTTTTCTGATGTGTATGTTTGTACACTTGTATTGCCGCATAGGCCTATGCCGTCAGTGCACTGACGCATGGGTATTACGGTTTGGGTTTTTTCCAGTGAGAAATTTGGCAATATTTTGGCTCCGATGTCGAGCTGGTGAGTGTCTCTTCATTCTCGAACAACGTTGAGGTTCGCAGCTCAGATATAAGTCGAGAAAGGTATCCTCATTCGCAGCCATGTTTTCTTATGTGTATCTATGTACACGTGTATTGCCGCATTGGCCTATGTTGCCAGTGCCCTGACGCATGAGTCTCACAGTTTGGGTTCTTTCCATTGAGAAATTTGGCAATATTTTGGCTCAGATATCGAGCTGGTGAGTGTCTCTTCATTCTCGAACAACGTTGAGGTTCGCAGCTCAAATATAAGTCCAGAAAATAATCCTCATTTGCAGCCACCTTTTCTGATGTGTATGTTTGTACACGTGTATTGCCGCATTGGCCTCTGCTGCCAGTGCCCTGACGCATGAGTCTCACAGTTTGGGTTCTTTCTATTGAGAAATTTGGCAATATTTTGGCTCCGATGTCGAGCTGGTGAGTGTCTCTTCATTCTCGAACAACTTTGAGGTTCGCAGCTCAAATATAAGTCGAGAAAATTGTCCTCATTCGCAGCCACCTTTTCTTAGGTGTATCTATGTACACGTGTATCGGCGCATTGGCCTATGCCGCCAGTGCCCTGACGCATGAGTCTCACAGTTTGGGCTCTTTCCATTAAGAAATTTGGCAATATTTTGGCTCAGATGTTGAGCTTGTGAGTGTCTCTTCATTCTCGAACAACGTTGAGGTTCGCAGCTAAGATAAAAGTCAAGAAAATAATCCTCATTCGCAGCCACCTTTTCTGATGTGTATGTTTGTACACTTGTATTGCCGCATAGGCCTATGTCGCCAGTGCCCTGACGCATGAGTCTCACAGTTTGGGTTCTTTCCATTGAGAAATTTGGCAATATTTTGGCTCAGATGTCGAGCTGGTGAGTATCTCTTCATTCTCGAAAAACGTTGAGGTTCCCAGCTAAGATATAAGTCGAGAAAATTATGCTCATTCGCAGCCACCTTTTCTGATGTGTATGTTTGTACACTTGTATTGCCGCATTGGCCTAGGTCGCCAGTGCCCTGACGCATGAGTTTCACAGTTTGGGTTCTTTCCATTGAGAAATTTGGCAATATTTTGGCTCAGATGTCGAGCTGGTGAGTGTCTCTTCATTCTCGAACAACGTTGAGGTTCGCAGCTCAAATATAAGTCGAGAAAATTATCCTCATTCGCAGCCATGTTTTCTTATGTGTATCTATGTACACGTGTATTGCCACATTGGCCTATGTCGCCAGTGCCCTGACGCATGAGTCTCACAGTTTGGGTTCTTTCCATTGAGAAATTTGGCAATATTTTGGCTCAGATGTCGAGCTGGTGAGTGTCTCTTCATTCCCGAACAACGTTTAGGTTCGCAGCTCAAATATAAGTCGAGAAAATTATCCTCATTCGCAGCCACCTTTTCTGATGTGTATGTTTGTACACTTGTATTGCCGCATAGGCCTATGCCGTCAGTGCCCTGACGCATGGGTCTCACGGTTTGGGTTTTTTCCAGTGAGAAATTTGGCAATATTGTGGCTCCGATGTTGAGCTTGTGAGTGTCTCTTCATTCTCGAACAACGTTGAGGTTCGCAGCTAAGATAAAAGTCGAGAAAATTATCCTCATTCGCAGCCATGTTTTCTTATGTGTATCTATGTACACGTGTATTGCCGCATTGGCCTAGGTCGCCAGTGCCCTGACGCATGAGTCTCACAGTTTGGGTTCTTTCCATTGAGAAATTTGGCAATATTTTGGCTCAGATGTCGAGCTGGTGAGTATCTCTTCATTCTCGAACAACGTTGAGGTTCCCAGCTAAGATAAAAGTCAAGAAAATAATCCTCATTCGCAGCCACCTTTTCTGATGTGTATGTTTGTACACTTGTATTGCCGCATAGGCCTATGCTGTCAGTGCACTGACGCATGGGTATCACGGTTTGGGTTTTTTCCAGTGAGAAATTTGGCAATATTTTGGCTCCGATGTTGAGCTGGTGAGTGTCTCTTCATTCTCGAACAACGTTGAGGTTCGCAGCTCAGATATAAGTCTAGAAAATTATCCTCATTCGCAGCCACCTTTTCTTATGTGTATGTTTGTACACGTGTATTGTCGCATTGGCCTATGCCGCCAGTGCCCTGACGCATGAGTCTCACAGTTTGGGTTCGTTCTATTGAGAAATTTGGCAATATTTTGGCTCCGATGTCGAGCTGGTGAGTGTCTCTTCATTCTCGAACAACGTTGAGGTTCGCAGCTCAAATATAAGTCGAGAACATTATCCTCATTCGCAGCCATGTTTTCTTATGTGTATCTATGTACACGTGTATTGCCGCATTGGCCTATGTCGCCAGTGCCCTGACGCATGAGTCTCACAGTTTGGGTTCTTTCAATTGAGAAATTTGGCAATATTTTGGCTCAGATGTTGAGCTGGTGAGTGTCTCTTCATTCTCGAACAATGTTGAGGTTCGCAGCTCAAATATAAGTCGAGAAAATTATCCTCATTCGCAGCCACCTTTTCTGATGTGTATGTTTGTACACTTGTATTGCCGCATAGACCTATGCCGTCAGTGCCCTGACGCATGGGTCTCACGGTTTGGGTTTTTTCCAGTGAGAAATTTGGCAATATTGTGGCTCCGATGTTGAGCTTGTGAGTGTCTCTTCATTCTCGAACAACGTTGAGGTTCGCAGCTGAGATAAAAGTCGAGAAAATTATCCTCATTCCCAGCCATGTTTTCTTATGTGTATCTATGTACACGTGTATTGCCGCATTGGCCTAGGTCGCCAGTGCCCTGACGCATGAGTCTCACAGTTTGGGTTCTTTCCATTGAGAAATTTGGCAATATTTTGGCTCAGATGTCGAGCTGGTGAGTATCTCTTCATTCTCGAACAACGTTGAGGTTCCCAGCTAAGATAAAAGTCGAGAAAATAATCCTCATTCGCAGCCACCTTTTCTGATGTGTATGTTTGTACACTTGTATTGCCGCATAGGCCTATGCCGTCAGTGCCCTGACGCATGGGTCTCACGGTTTGGGTTTTTTCCAGTGAGAAATTTGGCAATATTGTGGCTCCGATGTTGAGCTTGTGAGTGTCTCTTCATTCTCGAACAACGTTGAGGTTCGCAGCTAAGATAAAAGTCGAGAAAATTATCCTCATTCGCAGCCATGTTTTCTTATGTGTATCTATGTACACGTGTATTGCCGCATTGGCCTAGGTCGCCAGTGCCCTGACGCATGAGTCTCACAGTTTGGGTTCTTTCCATTGAGCAATTTGGCAATATTTTGGCTCAGATGTCGAGCTGGTGAGTGTCTCTTCATTCTTGAACAACGTTGAGATTCGCGGCTAAGATATAAGTCGAGAAAATTATGCTCATTCGCAGCCACCTTTTCTGATGTGTATGTTTGTACACTTGTATTGCCGCATAGGCCTATGCCGTCAGTGCACTGACGCATGGGTATTACGGTTTGGGTTTTTTCCAGTGAGAAATTTGGCAATATTTTGGCTCCGATGTCGAGCTGGTGAGTGTCTCTTCATTCTCGAACAACGTTGAGGTTCGCAGCTCAGATATAAGTCGAGAAAGGTATCCTCATTCGCAGCCATGTTTTCTTATGTGTATCTATGTACACGTGTATTGCCGCATTGGCCTATGTTGCCAGTGCCCTGACGCATGAGTCTCACAGTTTGGGTTCTTTCCATTGAGAAATTTGGCAATATTTTGGCTCAGATATCGAGCTGGTGAGTGTCTCTTCATTCTCGAACAACGTTGAGGTTCGCAGCTCAAATATAAGTCCAGAAAATAATCCTCATTTGCAGCCACCTTTTCTGATGTGTATGTTTGTACACGTGTATTGCCGCATTGGCCTCTGCTGCCAGTGCCCTGACGCATGAGTCTCACAGTTTGGGTTCTTTCTATTGAGAAATTTGGCAATATTTTGGCTCCGATGTCGAGCTGGTGAGTGTCTCTTCATTCTCGAACAACTTTGAGGTTCGCAGCTCAAATATAAGTCGAGAAAATTGTCCTCATTCGCAGCCACCTTTTCTTAGGTGTATCTATGTACACGTGTATCGGCGCATTGGCCTATGCCGCCAGTGCCCTGACGCATGAGTCTCACAGTTTGGGCTCTTTCCATTAAGAAATTTGGCAATATTTTGGCTCAGATGTTGAGCTTGTGAGTGTCTCTTCATTCTCGAACAACGTTGAGGTTCGCAGCTAAGATAAAAGTCAAGAAAATAATCCTCATTCGCAGCCACCTTTTCTGATGTGTATGTTTGTACACTTGTATTGCCGCATAGGCCTATGTCGCCAGTGCCCTGACGCATGAGTCTCACAGTTTGGGTTCTTTCCATTGAGAAATTTGGCAATATTTTGGCTCAGATGTCGAGCTGGTGAGTATCTCTTCATTCTCGAAAAACGTTGAGGTTCCCAGCTAAGATATAAGTCGAGAAAATTATGCTCATTCGCAGCCACCTTTTCTGATGTGTATGTTTGTACACTTGTATTGCCGCATAGGCCTATGCTGTCAGTGCACTGACGCATGGTTATCACGGTTTGGGTTTTTTCCAGTGAGAAATTTGGCAATATTTTGGCTCCGATGTTGAGCTGGTGAGTGTCTCTTCATTCTCGAACAACGTTGAGGTTCGCAGCTCAGATATAAGTCTAGAAAATTATCCTCATTCGCAGCCACCTTTTCTTATGTGTATGTTTGTACACGTGTATTGTCGCATTGGCCTATGCCGCCAGTGCCCTGACGCATGAGTCTCACGGTTTGGGTTCGTTCTATTGAGAAATTTGGCAATATTTTGGCTCCGATGTCGAGCTGGTGAGTGTCTCTTCATTCTCGAACAACATTGAGGTTCGCAGCTCAAATATAAGTCGAGAACATTATCCTCATTCGCAGCCATGTTTTCTTATGTGTATCTATGTACACGTGTATTGCCGCATTGGCCTATGTCGCCAGTGCCCTGACGCATGAGTCTCACAGTTTGGGTTCTTTCCATTGAGAAATTTGGCAATATTTTGGCTCAGATGTTGAGCTGGTGAGTGTCTCTTCATTCTCGAACAATGTTGAGGTTCGCAGCTCAAATATAAGTCGAGAAAATTATCCTCATTCGCAGCCACCTTTTCTGATGTGTATGTTTGTACACTTGTATTGCCGCATAGGCCTATGCCGTCAGTGCCCTGACGCATGGGTCTCACGGTTTGGGTTTTTTCCCTTGAGAAATTTGGCAATATTGTGGCTCCGATGTTGAGCTTGTGAGTGTCTCTTCATTCTCGAACAACGTTGAGGTTCGCAGCTGAGATAAAAGTCGAGAAAATTATCCTCATTCGCAGCCATGTTTTATTATGTGTATCTATGTACACGTGTATTGCCGCATTGGCCTAGGTCGCCAGTGCCCTGACGCATGAGTCTCACAGTTTGGGTTCTTTCCATTGAGAAATTTGGCAATATTTTGGCTCAGATGTCGAGCTGGTGAGTATCTCTTCATTCTCGAACAACGTTGAGGTTCCCAGCTAAGATAAAAGTCGAGAAAATAATCCTCATTCGCAGCCACCTTTTCTGATGTGTATGTTTGTACACTTGTATTGCCGCATAGGCCTATGCCGTCAGTGCCCTGACGCATGGGTCTCACGGTTTGGGTTTTTTCCAGTGAGAAATTTGGCAATATTGTGGCTCCGATGTTGAGCTTGTGAGTGTCTCTTCATTCTCGAACAACGTTGAGGTTCGCAGCTAAGATAAAAGTCGAGAAAATTATCCTCATTCGCAGCCATGTTTTCTTATGTGTATCTATGTACACGTGTATTGCCGCATTGGCCTAGGTCGCCAGTGCCCTGACGCATGAGTCTCACAGTTTGGGTTCTTTCCATTGAGAAATTTGGCAATATTTTGGCTCAGATGTCGAGCTGGTGAGTATCTCTTCATTCTCGAACAACGTTGAGGTTCCCAGCTAAGATAAAAGTCGAGAAAATTATCCTCATTCGCAGCCACCTTTTCTGATGTGTATGTTTGTACACGTGTATTGCCGCATTGGCCTATGCCGCCAGTGCCCTGACGCATGAGTCTCACAGTTTGGGTTCTTTCTATTGAGAAATTTGGCAATATTTTGGCTCCGATGTCGAGCTGGTGAGGGTCTCTTCATTCTCGAACAACGTTGAGGTTCGCAGCTCAAATATAAGTCGAGAAAATTATCCTCATTCGCAGCCATGTTTTCTTAAGTGTATCTATGTACACGTGTATTGCCGCATTGGCCTATGTCGCCAGTGCCCTGACGCATGAGTCTCACAGTTTGGGTTCTTTCCATTAAGAAATTTGGCAATATTTTGGCTCAGATGTCGAGCTGGTGAGTGTCTCTTCATTCTTGAACAACGTTGAGGTTCGCAGCTAAGATATAAGTCGAGAAAATTATGCTCATTTGCAGCCACCTTTTCTGATGTGTATGTTTGTACACTTGTATTGCCGCATAGGCCTATGCCGTCAGTGCACTGACGCATGGGTATCACGGTTTGGGTTTTTTCCAGTGAGAAATTTGGCAATATTTTGGCTCCGATGTTGAGCTGGTGAGTGTCTCTTCATTCTCGAACAACGTTGAGGTTCGCAGCTCAGATATAAGTCGAGAAAGGTATCCTCATTCGCAGCCATGTTTTCTTATGTGTATCTATGTACACGTGTATTGCCGCATTGGCCTATGTTGCCAGTGCCCTGACGCATGAGTCTCACAGTTTGGGTTCTTTCCATTGAGAAATTTGGCAATATTTTGGCTCAGATATCGAGCTGGTGAGTGTCTCTTCATTCTCGAACAACGTTGAGGTTCGCAGCTCAAACATAAGTCCAGAAAATAATCCTCATTTGCAGCCACCTTTTCTGATGTGTATGTTTGTACACGTGTATTGCCGAATTGGCCTCTGCCGCCAGTGCCCTGACGCATGAGTCTCACAGTTTGGGTTCTTTCTATTGAGAAATTTGGCAATATTTTGGCTCCGATGTCGAGCTGGTGAGTGTCTCTTCATTCTCGAACAACGTTGAGGTTCGCAGCTCAAATATAAGTCGAGAAAATTGTCCTCATTCGCAGCCACCTTTTCTTAGGTGTATCTATGTACACGTGTATTGGCGCATTGGCCTATGCCGCCCGTGCCCTGACGCATGAGTCTCACAGTTGTGGCTCTTTCCATTAAGAAATTTGGCAATATTTTGGCTCAGATGTCGAGCTGGTGAGCGTCTCTTCATTCTCGAACAACGTTGAGGTTCGCAGCTAAGATATAAGTCGAGAAAATTATCCTCATTCGCAGGCACATTTTCTTATGTGTATGTTTGTACACGTGTATTGCCGCATTGGCCTATGCCGCCAGTGCCCTGACGCATGAGTCTCACAGTTTGGGTTCTTTCTATTGAGAAATTTGGCAATATTTTGGCTCCGATGTCGAGCTGGTGAGTGTCTCTTCATTCTCGAACAACGTTGAGGTTCGCAGCTCAAATATAAGTCGAGAGAATTATCCTCATTCGCAGCCATATTTTCTTATGTGTATCCTTGTACACGTGTATTTGCCGCATTGGCCTATGTCGCCAGTGCCCTGACGCATGAGTCTCACAGTTTGGGTTCTTTCCATTGACAAATTTGGCAATATTTTGGCTCAGATGTCGAGCTGGTGAGTATCTCTTCATTCTCGAACAACGTTGAGGTTCCCAGCTAAGATAAAAGTCGAGAAAATTATCCTCATTCGCAGCCACCTTTTCTGATGTGTATGTTTGTACACGTGTATTGCCGCATTGGCCTATGCCGCCAGTGCCCTGACGCATGAGTCTCACAGTTTGGGTTCTTTCTATTGAGAAATTTGGCAATATTTTGGCTCCGATGTCGAGCTGGTGAGGGTCTCTTCATTCTCGAACAACGTTGAGGTTCGCAGCTCAAATATAAGTCGAGAAAATTATCCTCATTCGCAGCCATGTTTTCTTATGTGTATCTATGTACACGTGTATTGCCGCATTGGCCTATGTCGCCAGTGCCCTGACGCATGAGTCTCACAGTTTGGGTTCTTTCCATTAAGAAATTTGGCAATATTTTGGCTCAGATGTCGAGCTGGTGAGTGTCTCTTCATTCTTGAACAACGTTGAGGTTCGCAGCTAAGATATAAGTCGAGAAAACTATGCTCATTCGCAGCCACCTTTTCTGATGTGTATGTTTGTACACTTGTATTGCCGCATAGGCCTATGCCGTCAGTGCACTGACGCATGGGTATCACGGTTTGGGTTTTTTCCAGTGAGAAATTTGGCAATATTTTGGCTCCGATGTTGAGCTGGTGAGTGTCTCTTCATTCTCGAACAACGTTGAGGTTCGCAGCTCAGATATAAGTCGAGAAAGGTATCCTCATTCGCAGCCATGTTTTCTTATGTGTATCTATGTACACGTGTATTGCCGCATTGGCCTATGTTGCCAGTGCCCTGACGCATGAGTCTCACAGTTTGGGTTCTTTCTATTGAGAAATTTGGCAATATTTTGGCTCCGATGTCGAGCTGGTGAGGGTCTCTTCATTCTCGAACAACGTTGAGGTTCGCAGCTCAAATATAAGTCGAGAAAATTATCCTCATTCGCAGCCATGTTTTCTTATGTGTATCTATGTACACGTGTATTGCCGCATTGGCCTATGTCGCCAGTGCCCTGACGCATGAGTCTCACAGTTTGGGTTCTTTCCATTAAGAAATTTGGCAATATTTTGGCTCAGATGTCGAGCTGGTGAGTGTCTCTTCATTCTTGAACAACGTTGAGGTTCGCAGCTAAGATATAAGTCGAGAAAATTATGCTCATTCGCAGCCACCTTTTCTGATGTGTATGTTTGTACACTTGTATTGCCGCATAGGCCTATGCCGTCAGTGCACTGACGCATGGGTATCACGGTTTGGGTTTTTTCCAGTGAGAAATTTGGCAATATTTTGGCTCCGATGTTGAGCTGGTGAGTGTCTCTTCATTCTCGAACAACGTTGAGGTTCGCAGCTCAGATATAAGTCGAGAAAGGTATCCTCATTCGCAGCCATGTTTTCTTATGTGTATCTATGTACACGTGTATTGCCGCATTGGCCTATGTTGCCAGTGCCCTGACGCATGAGTCTCACAGTTTGGGTTCTTTCCATTGAGAAATTTGGCAATATTTTGGATCAGATATCGAGCTGGTGAGTGTCTCTTCATTCTCGAACAACGTTGAGGTTCGCAGCTCAAACATAAGTCCAGAAAATAATCCTCATTTGCAGCCACCTTTTCTGATGTGTATGTTTGTACACGTGTATTGCCGCATTGGCCTCTGCCGCCAGTGCCCTGACGCATGAGTCTCACAGTTTGGGTTCTTTCTATTGAGAAATTTGGCAATATTTTGGCTCCGATGTCGAGCTGGTGAGTGTCTCTTCATTCTCGAACAACGTTGAGGTTTGCAGCTCAAATATAAGTCGAGAAAATTGTCCTCATTCGCAGCCACCTTTTCTTAGGTGTATCTATGTACACGTGTATTGGCGCATTGGCCTATGCCGCCCGTGCCCTGACGCATGAGTCTCACAGTTTGGGCTCTTTCCATTAAGAAATTTGGCAATATTTTGGCTCAGATGTCGAGCTGGTGAGCGTCTCTTCATTCTCGAACAACGTTGAGGTTCGCAGCTAAGATATAAGTCGAGAAAATTATCCTCATTCGCAGGCACATTTTCTTATGTGTATGTTTGTACACGTGTATTGCCGCATTGGCCTATGCCGCCAGTGCCCTGACGCATGAGTCTCACAGTTTGGGTTCTTTCTATTGAGAAATTTGGCAATATTTTGGCTCCGATGTCGAGCTGGTGAGTGTCTCTTCATTCTCGAACAACGTTGAGGTTCGCAGCTCAAATATAAGTCGAGAGAATTATCCTCATTCGCAGCCATATTTTCTTATGTGTATCCTTGTACACGTGTATTTGCCGCATTGGCCTATGTCGCCAGTGCCCTGACGCATGAGTCTCACAGTTTGGGTTCTTTCCATTCAGAAATTTGGCAATATTTTGGCTCAGATGTCGAGCTGGTGAGTGTCTCTTCATTCTCGAACAACGTTGAGGTTCGCAGCTCAAATATAAGTCGAGAAAATTATCCTCATTCGCAGCCACATTTTGTGATGTGTATGTTTGTACACTTGTATTGCCGCATAGGCCTATGCCGTCAGTGCCCTGACGCATGGGTCTCACGGTTTGGGTTTTTTCCAGTGAGAAATTTGGCAATATTTTGGCTCCGATGTTGAGCTGGTGAGTGTCTCTTCATTCTCGAACAACGTTGAGGTTCGCAGCTCAGATATAAGTCGAGAAAATTATCCTCATTCGCAACCATGTTTTCTTATGTGTATCTATGTACACGTGTATTGCCGCATTGGCCTAGGTCGCCAATGCCCTGACGCATGAGTCTCACAGTTTGGGTTCTTTCTATTGAAAAATTTGGCAATATTTTGGCTCTGATGTTGAGCTGGTGAGTGTCTCTTCATTCTCGAACAACGTTGAGGTTCGCAGCTCAAATATAAGTCGAGAAAATTATCCTCATTCGCAGCCACCTTTTCTGATGTGTATGTTTGTACACTTGTATTGCCGCATAGGCCTATGCCGTCAGTGCCCTGACGCATGGGTCTCACGGTTTGGTTTTTTTCCAGTGAGAAATTTGGCAATATTTTGGCTCCGATGTTGAGCTTGTGAGTGTCTCTTCATTCTCGAACAACGTTGAGGTTCGCAGCTCAGATATACGTCGAGAAAATTATCCTCATTCGCAGCCATGTTTTCTTATGTGTATCTATGTACACGTGTATTGCCGCATTGGCCTAGGTCGCCAGTGCCCTGACGCATGAGTCTCACAGTTTGGGTTCTTTCCATTGAGAAATTTGGCAATATTTTGGCTCAGATGTCGAGCTGGTGAGTGTCTCTTCATTCTCGAACAACGTTGAGGTTCGCAGCTCAAATATAAGTCGAGAAAATTATCCTCATTCGCAGCCATGTTTTCTTATGTGTATCTATGTACACGTGTATTGCCACATTGGCCTATGTCGCCAGTGCCCTGACGCATGAGTCTCACAGTTTGGGTTCTTTCCATTGAGAAATTTGGCAATATTTTGGCTCAGATGTCGAGCTGGTGAGTGTCTCTTCATTCTCGAACAACGTTTAGGTTCGCAGCTCAAATATAAGTCGAGAAAATTATCCTCATTCGCAGCCACCTTTTCTGATGTGTATGTTTGTACACTTGTATTGCCGCATAGGCCTATGCCGTCAGTGCCCTGACGCATGGGTCTCACGGTTTGGGTTTTTTCCAGTGAGAAATTTGGCAATATTGTGGCTCCGATGTTGAGCTTGTGAGTGTCTCTTCATTCTCGAACAACGTTGAGGTTCGCAGCTAAGATAAAAGTCGAGAAAATTATCCTCATTCGCAGCCATGTTTTCTTATGTGTATCTATGTACACGTGTATTGCCGCATTGGCCTAGGTCGCCAGTGCCCTGACGCATGAGTCTCACAGTTTGGGTTCTTTCCATTAAGAAATTTGGCAAGATTTTGGCTCAGATGTCG
This sequence comes from Crossaster papposus, assembly GCA_037893245.1. Lineage (NCBI taxonomy): Eukaryota > Metazoa > Echinodermata > Asteroidea > Velatida > Solasteridae > Crossaster > Crossaster papposus. The sequence goes on along the minus strand of JBAIAA010001809.1, from coordinate 21,640 downwards.
AGCTGGTGAGTGTCTCTTCATTCTTGAACAACGTTGAGGTTCGCAGCTAAGATATAAGTCGAGAAAACTATGCTCATTCGCAGCCACCTTTTCTGATGTGTATGTTTGTACACTTGTATTGCCGCATAGGCCTATGCCGTCAGTGCACTGACGCATGGGTATCACGGTTTGGGTTTTTTCCAGTGAGAAATTTGGCAATATTTTGGCTCCGATGTTGAGCTGGTGAGTGTCTCTTCATTCTCGAACAACGTTGAGGTTCGCAGCTCAGATATAAGTCGAGAAAGGTATCCTCATTCGCAGCCATGTTTTCTTATGTGTATCTATGTACACGTGTATTGCCGCATTGGCCTATGTTGCCAGTGCCCTGACGCATGAGTCTCACAGTTTGGGTTCTTTCTATTGAGAAATTTGGCAATATTTTGGCTCCGATGTCGAGCTGGTGAGGGTCTCTTCATTCTCGAACAACGTTGAGGTTCGCAGCTCAAATATAAGTCGAGAAAATTATCCTCATTCGCAGCCATGTTTTCTTATGTGTATCTATGTACACGTGTATTGCCGCATTGGCCTATGTCGCCAGTGCCCTGACGCATGAGTCTCACAGTTTGGGTTCTTTCCATTAAGAAATTTGGCAATATTTTGGCTCAGATGTCGAGCTGGTGAGTGTCTCTTCATTCTTGAACAACGTTGAGGTTCGCAGCTAAGATATAAGTCGAGAAAATTATGCTCATTCGCAGCCACCTTTTCTGATGTGTATGTTTGTACACTTGTATTGCCGCATAGGCCTATGCCGTCAGTGCACTGACGCATGGGTATCACGGTTTGGGTTTTTTCCAGTGAGAAATTTGGCAATATTTTGTCTCCGATGTCGAGCTGGTGAGTGTCTCTTCATTCTCGAACAACGTTGAGGTTCGCAGCTCAAATATAAGTCGAGAAAATTGTCCTCATTCGCAGCCACCTTTTCTTAGGTGTATCTATGTACACGTGTATTGGCGCATTGGCCTATGCCGCCCGTGCCCTGACGCATGAGTCTCACAGTTTGGGCTCTTTCCATTAAGAAATTTGGCAATATTTTGGCTCAGATGTCGAGCTGGTGAGCGTCTCTTCATTCTCGAACAACGTTGAGGTTCGCAGCTAAGATATAAGTCGAGAAAATTATCCTCATTCGCAGGCACATTTTCTTATGTGTATGTTTGTACACGTGTATTGCCGCATTGGCCTATGCCGCCAGTGCCCTGACGCATGAGTCTCACAGTTTGGGTTCTTTCTATTGAGAAATTTGGCAATATTTTGGCTCCGATGTCGAGCTGGTGAGTGTCTCTTCATTCTCGAACAACGTTGAGGTTCGCAGCTCAAATATAAGTCGAGAGAATTATCCTCATTCGCAGCCATATTTTCTTATGTGTATCCTTGTACACGTGTATTTGCCGCATTGGCCTATGTCGCCAGTGCCCTGACGCATGAGTCTCACAGTTTGGGTTCTTTCCATTCAGAAATTTGGCAATATTTTGGCTCAGATGTCGAGCTGGTGAGTGTCTCTTCATTCTCGAACAACGTTGAGGTTCGCAGCTCAAATATAAGTCGAGAAAATTATCCTCATTCGCAGCCACATTTTGTGATGTGTATGTTTGTACACTTGTATTGCCGCATAGGCCTATGCCGTCAGTGCCCTGACGCATGGGTCTCACGGTTTGGGTTTTTTCCAGTGAGAAATTTGGCAATATTTTGGCTCCGATGTTGAGCTGGTGAGTGTCTCTTCATTCTCGAACAACGTTGAGGTTCGCAGCTCAGATATAAGTCGAGAAAATTATCCTCATTCGCAACCATGTTTTCTTATGTGTATCTATGTACACGTGTATTGCCGCATTGGCCTAGGTCGCCAATGCCCTGACGCATGAGTCTCACAGTTTGGGTTCTTTCTATTGAAAAATTTGGCAATATTTTGGCTCTGATGTTGAGCTGGTGAGTGTCTCTTCATTCTCGAACAACGTTGAGGTTCGCAGCTCAAATATAAGTCGAGAAAATTATCCTCATTCGCAGCCACCTTTTCTGATGTGTATGTTTGTACACTTGTATTGCCGCATAGGCCTATGCCGTCAGTGCCCTGACGCATGGGTCTCACGGTTTGGGTTTTTTCCAGTGAGAAATTTGGCAATATTTTGGCTCCGATGTTGAGCTTGTGAGTGTCTCTTCATTCTCGAACAACGTTGAGGTTCGCAGCTCAGATATACGTCGAGAAAATTATCCTCATTCGCAGCCATGTTTTCTTATGTGTATCTATGTACACGTGTATTGCCGCATTGGCCTAGGTCGCCAGTGCCCTGACGCATGAGTCTCACAGTTTGGGTTCTTTCCATTGAGAAATTTGGCAATATTTTGGCTCAGATGTCGAGCTGGTGAGTGTCTCTTCATTCTCGAACAACGTTGAGGTTCGCAGCTCAAATATAAGTCGAGAAAATTATCCTCATTCGCAGCCATGTTTTCTTATGTGTATCTATGTACACGTGTATTGCCACATTGGCCTATGTCGCCAGTGCCCTGACGCATGAGTCTCACAGTTTGGGTTCTTTCCATTGAGAAATTTGGCAATATTTTGGCTCAGATGTCGAGCTGGTGAGTGTCTCTTCATTCTCGAACAACGTTTAGGTTCGCAGCTCAAATATAAGTCGAGAAAATTATCCTCATTCGCAGCCACCTTTTCTGATGTGTATGTTTGTACACTTGTATTGCCGCATAGGCCTATGCCGTCAGTGCCCTGACGCATGGGTCTCACGGTTTGGGTTTTTTCCAGTGAGAAATTTGGCAATATTGTGGCTCCGATGTTGAGCTTGTGAGTGTCTCTTCATTCTCGAACAACGTTGAGGTTCGCAGCTAAGATAAAAGTCGAGAAAATTATCCTCATTCGCAGCCATGTTTTCTTATGTGTATCTATGTACGCGTGTATTGCCGCATTGGCCTAGGTCGCCAGTGCCCTGACGCATGAGTCTCACAGTTTGGGTTCTTTCCATTGAGAAATTTGGCAATATTTTGGCTCAGATGTCGAGCTGGTGAGTATCTCTTCATTCTCGAACAACGTTGAGGTTCCCAGCTAAGATAAAAGTCGAGAAAATAATCCTCATTCGCAGCCACCTTTTCTGATGTGTATGTTTGTACACTTGTATTGCCGCATAGGCCTATGCCGTCAGTGCCCTGACGCATGGGTCTCACGGTTTGGGTTTTTTTTAGTGAGAAATTTGGCAATATTGTGGCTCCGATGTTGAGCTTGTGAGTGTCTCTTCATTCTCGAACAACGTTGAGGTTCGCAGCTAAGATAAAAGTCGAGAAAATTATCCTCATTCGCAGCCATGTTTTCTTATGTGTATCTATGTACACGTGTATTGCCGCATTGGCCTAGGTCGCCAGTGCCCTGACGCATGAGTCTCACAGTTTGGGTTCTTTCCATTGAGAAATTTGGCAATATTTTGGCTCAGATGTCGAGCTGGTGAGTATCTCTTCATTCTCGAACAACGTTGAGGTTCCCAGCTAAGATAAAAGTCGAGAAAATAATCCTCATTCGCAGCCACCTTTTCTGATGTGTATGTTTGTACACGTGTATTGCCGCATTGGCCTATGTCGCAAGTGCCCTGACGCATGAGTCTCACAGTTTGGGTTCTTTCCATTAAGAAATTTGGCAATATTTTGGCTCAGATGTCGAGCTGGTGAGTGTCTCTTCATTCTTGAACAACGTTGAGGTTCGCAGCTAAGATATAAGTCGAGAAAATTATGCTCATTCGCAGCCACCTTTTCTGATGTGTATGTTTGTACACTTGTATTGCCGCATAGGCCTATGCCGCCAGTGCACTGACGCATGGGTATCACGGTTTGGGTTTTTTCCAGTGAGAAATTTGGCAATATTTTGGCTCCGATGTTGAGCTGGTGAGTGTCTCTTCATTCTCGAACAACGTTGATGTTCGCAGCTCAGATATAAGTCGAGAAAGGTATCCTCATTCGCAGCCATGTTTTCTTATGTGTATCTATGTACACGTGTATTGCCGCATTGGCCTATGTTGCCAGTGCCCTGACGCATGAGTCTCACAGTTTGGGTTCTTTCCATTGAGAAATTTGGCAATATTTTGGCTCAGATATCGAGCTGGTGAGTGTCTCTTTATTCTCGAACAACGTTGAGGTTCGCAGCTCAAATATAAGTCCAGAAAATAATCCTCATTTGCAGCCACCTTTTCTGATGTGTATGTTTGTACACGTGTATTGCCGCATTGGCCTATGCCGCCAGTGCCCTGACGCATGAGTCTCACAGTTTGGGTTCTTTCTATTGAGAAATTTGGCAATATTTTGGCTCCGATGTCGAGCTGGTGAGTGTCTCTTCATTCTCGAACAACGTTGAGGTTCGCAGCTCAAATATAAGTCGAGAAAATTGTCCTCATTCGCAGCCACCTTTTCTTAGGTGTATCTATGTACACGTGTATTGGCGCATTGGCCTATGCCGCCAGTGCCCTGACGCATGAGTCTCACAGTTTGGGTTCTTTCTATTGAGAAATTTGGCAATATTTTGGCTCCGATGTCGAGCTGGTGAGTGTCTCTTCATTCTCGAACAACGTTGAGGTTCGCAGCTCAAATATAAGTCGAGAAAATTATCCTCATTCGCAGCCATGTTTTCTTATGTGTATCCTTGTACACGTGTATTGCCGCATTGGCCTATGTCGCCAGTGCCCTGACGCATGAGTCTCACAGTTTGGGTTTTTTCCATTGAGAAATTTGGCAATATTTTGGCTCAGATGTCGAGCTGGTGAGTGTCTCTTCATTCTCGAACAACGTTGAGGTTCGCAGCTCAAATATAAGTCGAGAAAATTATCCTCATTCGCAGCCACATTTTGTGATGTGTATGTTTGTACACTTGTATTACCGCATAGGCCTATGCCGTCAGTGCCCTGACGCATGGGTCTCACGGTTTGGGTTTTTTCCAGTGAGAAATTTGGCAATATTTTGGCTCCGATGTTGAGCTGGTAAGTGTCTCTTCATTCTCGAACAACGTTGAGGTTCGCAGCTCAGATATAAGTCGAGAAAATTATCCTCATTCGCAACCATGTTTTCTTATGTGTATCTATGTACACGTGTATTGCCGCATTGGCCTAGGTCGCCAGTGCCCTGACGCATGAGTCTCACAGTTTGGGTTCTTTCTATTTAAAAATTTTGCAATATTTTGGCTCTGATGTCGAGCTGGTGAGTATCTCTTCATTCTCGAACAACGTTGAGGTTCGCAGCTAAAATATAAGTCCAGAAAATAATCCTCATTTGCAGCCACCTTTTCTGATGTGTATGTTTGTACACGTGTATTGCCGCATTGGCCTATGCCGCCAGTGCCCTGACGCATGAGTCTCACAGTTTGGGTTCTTTCTATTGAGAAATTTGGCAATATTTTGGCTCCGATGTCGAGCTGGTGAGTGTCTCTTCATTCTCGAACAACGTTGAGGTTCGCAGCTCAAATATAAGTCGAGAAAATTGTCCTCATTCGCAGCCACCTTTTCTTAGGTGTATCTATGTACACGTGTATTGGCGCATTGGCCTATGCCGCCAGTGCCCTGACGCATGAGTCTCACAGTTTGGGCTCTTTCCATTAAGAAATTTGGCAATATTTTGGCTCAGATGTCGAGCTGGTGAGCGTCTCTTCATTCTCGAACAACGTTGAGGTTCGCAGCTAAGATATAAGTCGAGAAAATTATCCTCATTCGCAGGCACCTTTTCTTATGTGTATGTTTGTACACGTGTATTGCCGCATTGGCCTATGCCGCCAGTGCCCTGACGCATGAGTCTCACAGTTTGGGTTCTTTCTATTGAGAAATTTGGCAATATTTTGGCTCCGATGTCGAGCTGGTGAGTGTCTCTTCATTCTCGAACAACGTTGAGGTTCGCAGCTCAAATATAAGTCGAGAAAATTGTCCTCATTCGCAGCCACCTTTTCTTAGGTGTATGTTTGTACACGTGTATTGCCGCATTGGCCTATGCCGCCAGTGCCCTGACGCATGAGTCTCACAGTTTGGGCTCTTTCCATTAAGAAATTTGGCAATATTTTGGCTCAGATGTCGAGCTGGTGAGCGTCTCTTCATTCTCGAACAACGTTGAGGTTCGCAGCTAAGATATAAGTCGAGAAAATTATCCTCATTCGCAGGCACCTTTTCTTATGTGTATGTTTGTACACGTGTATTGCCGCATTGGCCTATGCCGCCAGTGCCCTGACGCATGAGTCTCACAGTTTGGGTTCTTTCTATTGAGAAATTTGGCAATATTTTGGCTCCGATGTCGAGCTGGTGAGTGTCTCTTCATTCTCGAACAACGTTGAGGTTCGCAGCTCAAATATAAGTCGAGAAAATTATCCTCATTCGCAGCCATGTTTTCTTATGTGTATCCTTGTACACGTGTATTGCCGCATTGGCCTATGTCGCCAGTGCCCTGACGCATGAGTCTCACAGTTTGGGTTCTTTCCATTGAGAAATTTGGCAATATTTTGGCTCAGATGTCGAGCTGGTGAGTGTCTCTTCATTCTCGAACAACGTTGAGGTTCGCAGCTCAAATATAAGTCGAGAAAATTATCCTCATTCGCAGCCACATTTTGTGATGTGTATGTTTGTACACTTGTATTGCCGCATAGGCCTATGCCGTCAGTGCCCTGACGCATGGGTCTCACGGTTTGGGTTTTTTCCAGTGAGAAATTTGGCAATATTTTGGCTCCGATGTTGAGCTGGTGAGTGTCTCTTCATTCTCGAACAACGTTGAGGTTCGCAGCTCAGATATAAGTCGAGAAAATTATCCTCATTCGCAACCATGTTTTCTTGTGTGTATCTATGTACACGTGTATTGCCGCATTGGCCTAGGTCGCCAGTGCCCTGACGCATGAGTCTCACAGTTTGGGTTCTTTCTATTGAAAAATTTGGCAATATTTTGGCTCTGATGTCGAGCTGGTGAGTATCTCTTCATTCTCGAACAACGTTGAGGTTCGCAGCTCAAATATAAGTCCAGAAAATAATCCTCTTTTGCAGCCATGTTTTCTTATGTGTATCCTTGTACACGTATATTGCCGCATTGGCCTATGTCGCCAGTGCCCTGACGCATGAGTCTCACAGTTTGGGTTCTTTCCATTGAGAAATTTGGCAATATTTTGGCTCAGATGTCGAGCTGGTGAGCGTCTCTTCATTCTCGAACAACGTTGAGGTTCGCAGCTAAGATATAAGTCGAGAAAATTATCCTCATTCGCAGGCACCTTTTCTTATGTGTATGTTTGTACACGTGTATTGCCGCATTGGCCTATGCCGCCAGTGCCCTGACGCATGAGTCTCACAGTTTGGGTTCTTTCTATTGAGAAATTTGGCAATATGTTCGCTCCGATGTCGAGCTGGTGAGTGTCTCTTCATTCTCGAACAACGTTGAGGTTCGCAGCTCAAATATAAGTCGAGAAAATTATCCTCATTCGCAGCCATGTTTTCTTATGTGTATCCTTGTACACGTGTATTGCCGCATTGGCCTATGTCGCCAGTGCCCTGACGCATGAGTCTCACAGTTTGGGTTCTTTCCATTGAGAAATTTGGCAATATTTTGGCTCAGATGTCGAGCTGGTGAGTGTCTCTTCATTCTCGAACAACGTTGAGGTTCGCAGCTCAAATATAAGTCGAGAAAATTATCCTCATTCGCAGCCACATTTTGTGATGTGTATGTTTGTACACTTGTATTGCCGCATAGGCCTATGCCGTCAGTGCCCTGACGCATGGGTCTCACGGTTTGGGTTTTTTCCAGTAAGAAATTTGGCAATATTTTAGCTCCGATGTTGAGCTGGTGAGTGTCTCTTCATTCTCGAACAACGTTGAGGTTCGCAGCTCAGATATAAGTCGAGAAAATTATCCTCATTCGCAGCCATGTTTTCTTATGTGTATCCTTGTACACGTGTATTGCCGCATTGGCCTATGTCGCCAGTGCCCTGACGCATGAGTCTCACAGTTTGGGTTCTTTCCATTGAGAAATTTGGCAATATTTTTGCTCAGATGTCGAGCTGGTGAGTGTCTCTTCATTCTCGAACAACGTTGAGGTTCGCAGGTCAAAAATAAGTCGAGAAAATTATCCTCATTCGCAGCCACATTTTGTGATGTGTATGTTTGTACACTTGTATTGCCGCATAGGCCTATGCCGTCAGTGCCCTGACGCATGGGTCTCACGGTTTGGGTTTTTTCCAGTGAGAAATTTGGCAATATTTTGGCTCCGATGTTGAGCTGGTGAGTGTCTCTTCATTCTCGAACAACGTTGAGGTTCGCAGCTCAGATATAAGTCGAGAAAATTATCCTCATTCGCAACCATGTTTTCTTATGTGTATCTATGTACACGTGTATTGCCGCATTGGCCTAGGTCGCCAGTGCCCTGACGCATGAGTCTCACAGTTTGGGTTCTTTCTATTGAAAAATTTGGCAATATTTTGGCTCTGATGTCGAGCTGGTGAGTATCTCTTCATTCTCGAACAACGTTGAGGTTCGCAGCTCAAATATAAGTCCAGAAAATAATCCTCTTTTGCAGCCACCTTTTCTGATGTGTATGTTTGTACACGTGTATTGCCGCATTGGCCTATGCCGCCAGTGCCCTGACGCATGAGTCTCACAGTTTGGGCTCTTTCCATTAAGAAATTTGGCAATATTTTGGCTCAGATGTCGAGCTGGTGAGCGTCTCTTCATTCTCGAACAACGTTGAGGTTCGCAGCTAAGATACAAGTCGAGAAAATTATCCTCATTCGCAGGCACCTTTTCTTATGTGTATGTTTGTACACGTGTATTGCCGCATTGGCCTATGCCGCCAGTGCCCTGACGCATGAGTCTCACAGTTTGGGTTCTTTCTATTGAGAAATTTGGCAATATTGTGGCTCCGATGTCGAGCTGGTGAGTGTCTCTTCATTCTCGAACAACGTTGAGGTTCGCAGCTCAAATATAAGTCGAGAAAATTATCCTCATTCGCAGCCATGTTTTCTTATGTGTATCCTTGTACACGTGTATTGCCGCATTGGCCTATGTCGCCAGTGCCCTGACGCATGAGTCTCACAGTTTGGGTTATTTCCATTGAGAAATTTGGCAATATTTTGGCTCAGATGTCGAGCTGGTGAGTGTCTCTTCATTCTCGAACAACGTTGAGGTTCGCAGCTCAAATATAAGTCGAGAAAATTATCCTCATTCGCAGCCACATTTTGTGATGTGTATGTTTGTACACTTGTAATGCCGCATAGGCCTATGCCGTCAGTGCCCTGACGCATGGGTCTCACGGTTTGGGTTTTTTCCAGTAAGAAATTTGGCAATATTTTGGCTCCTATGTTGAGCTGGTGAGTGTCTCTTCATTCTCGAACAACGTTGAGGTTCGCAGCTCAGATATAAGTCGAGAAAATTATCCTCATTCGCAACCATGTTTTCTTATGTGTATCTATGTACACGTGTATTGCCGCATTGGCCTAGGTCGCCAGTGCCCTGACGCATGAGTCTCACAGTTTGGGTTCTTTCTATTGAAAAATTTGGCAATATTTTGGCTCTGATGTCGAGCTGGTGAGTATCTCTTCATTCTCGAACAACGTTGAGGTTCGCAGCTCAAATATAAGTCCAGAAAATAATCCTCATTTGCAGCTACCTTTTCTGATGTGTATGTTTGTACACGTGTATTCCCGCATTGGCCTATGCCACCAGTGCCCTGACGCATGAGTCTCACAGTTTGGGTTCTTTCTATTGAGAAATTTGGCAATATTTTGGCTCAGATGTCGAGCTGGTGAGCGTCTCTTCATTCTCGAACAACGTTGAGGTTCGCAGCTAAGATATAAGTCGAGAAAATTATCCTCATTCGCAGGCACCTTTTCTTATGTGTATGTTTGTACACGTGTATTGCCGCATTGGCCTATGCCGCCAGTGCCCTGACTCATGAGTCTCACAGTTTGGGTTCTTTCTATTGAGAAATTTGGCAATATTTTGGCTCCGATGTCGAGCTGGTGAGTGTCTCTTCATTCTCGAACAACGTTGAGGTTCGCAGCTCTAATATAAGTCGAGAAAATTATCCTCATTCGCAGCCATGTTTTCTTATGTGTATCCTTGTACACGTGTATTGCCGCATTGGCCTATGTCGCCAGTGCCCTGACGCATGAGTCTCACAGTTTGGGTTATTTCCATTGAGAAATTTGGCAATATTTTGGCTCAGATGTCGAGCTGGTGAGTGTCTCTTCATTCTCGAACAACGTTGAGGTTCGCAGCTCAAATATAAGTCGAAAAAATTATCCTCATTCGCAGCCACATTTTGTGATGTGTATGTTTGTACACTTGTATTGCCGCATAGGCCTATGCCGTCAGTGCCCTGACGCATGGGTCTCACGGTTTGGGTTTTTTCCAGTAAGAAATTTGGCAATATTTTGGCTCCGATGTTGAGCTGGTGAGTGTCTCTTCATTCTCGAACAACGTTGAGGTTCGCAGCTCAGATATAAGTCGAGAAAATTATCCTCATTCGCAACCATGTTTTCTTATGTGTATCTATGTACACGTGTATTGCCGCATTGGCCTAGGTCGCCAGTGCCCTGACGCATGAGTCTCACAGTTTGGGTTCTTTCCATTGAGAAATTTGGCAATATTTTGGCTCAGATGTCGAGCTGGTGAGTATCTCTTCATTCTCGAACAACGTTGAGGTTCGCAGGTCAAAAATAAGTCGAGAAAATTATCCTCATTCGCAGCCACATTTTGTGATGTGTATGTTTGTACACTTGTATTGCCGCATAGGCCTATGCCGTCAGTGCCCTGACGCATGGGTCTCACGGTTTGGGTTTTTTCCAGTGAGAAATTTGGCAATATTTTGGCTCCGATGTTGAGCTGGTGAGTGTCTCTTCATTCTCGAACAACGTTGAGGTTCGCAGCTCAGATATAAGTCGAGAAAATTATCCTCATTCGCAACCATGTTTTCTTATGTGTATCTATGTACACGTGTATTGCCGCATTGGCCTAGGTCGCCAGTGCCCTGACGCATGAGTCTCACAGTTTGGGTTCTTTCTATTGAAAAATTTGGCAATATTTTGGCTCTGATGTCGAGCTGGTGAGTATCTCTTCATTCTCGAACAACGTTGAGGTTCGCAGCTCAAATATAAGTCCAGAAAATAATCCTCTTTTGCAGCCACCTTTTCTGATGTGTATGTTTGTACACGTGTATTGCCGCATTGGCCTATGCCGCCAGTGCCCTGACGCATGAGTCTCACAGTTTGGGCTCTTTCCATTAAGAAATTTGGCAATATTTTGGCTCAGATGTCGAGCTGGTGAGCGTCTCTTCATTCTCGAACAACGTTGAGGTTCGCAGCTAAGATACAAGTCGAGAAAATTATCCTCATTCGCAGGCACCTTTTCTTATGTGTATGTTTGTACACGTGTATTGCCGCATTGGCCTATGCCGCCAGTGCCCTGACGCATGAGTCTCACAGTTTGGGTTCTTTCTATTGAGAAATTTGGCAATATTTTGGCTCCGATGTCGAGCTGGTGAGTGTCTCTTCATTCTCGAACAACGTTGAGGTTCGCAGCTCAAATATAAGTCGAGAAAATTATCCTCATTCGCAGCCATGTTTTCTTATGTGTATCCTTGTACACGTGTATTGCCGCATTGGCCTATGTCGCCAGTGCCCTGACGCATGAGTCTCACAGTTTGGGTTATTTCCATTGAGAAATTTGGCAATATTTTGGCTCAGATGTCGAGCTGGTGAGTGTCTCTTCATTCTCGAACAACGTTGAGGTTCGCAGCTCAAATATAAGTCGAGAAAATTATCCTCATTCGCAGCCACATTTTGTGATGTGTATGTTTGTACACTTGTAATGCCGCATAGGCCTATGCCGTCAGTGCCCTGACGCATGGGTCTCACGGTTTGGGTTTTTTCCAGTAAGAAATTTGGCAATATTTTGGCTCCTATGTTGAGCTGGTGAGTGTCTCTTCATTCTCGAACAACGTTGAGGTTCGCAGCTCAGATATAAGTCGAGAAAATTATCCTCATTCGCAACCATGTTTTCTTATGTGTATCTATGTACACGTGTATTGCCGCATTGGCCTAGGTCGCCAGTGCCCTGACGCATGAGTCTCACAGTTTGGGTTCTTTCTATTGAAAAATTTGGCAATATTTTGGCTCTGATGTCGAGCTGGTGAGTATCTCTTCATTCTCGAACAACGTTGAGGTTCGCAGCTCAAATATAAGTCCAGAAAATAATCCTCATTTGCAGCTACCTTTTCTGATGTGTATGTTTGTACACGTGTATTCCCGCATTGGCCTATGCCACCAGTGCCCTGACGCATGAGTCTCACAGTTTGGGTTCTTTCTATTGAGAAATTTGGCAATATTTTGGCTCCGATGTCGAGCTGGTGAGTGTCTCTTCATTCTCGAACAACGTTGAGGTTCGCAGCTCAAATATAAGTCGAGAAAATTGTCCTCATTCGCAGCCACCTTTTCTTAGGTGTATCTATGTACGCGTGTATTGGCGCATTGGCCTATGCCGCCAGTGCCCTGACGCATGAGTCCCACAGTTTGGGCTCTTTCCATTAAGAAATTTGGCAATATTTTGGCTCAGATGTCGAGCTGGTGAGCGTCTCTTCATTCTCGAACAACGTTGAGGTTCGCAGCTAAGATATAAGTCGAGAAAATTATCCTCATTCGCAGGCACCTTTTCTTATGTGTATGTTTGTACACGTGTATTGCCGCATTGGCCTATGCCGCCAGTGCCCTGACTCATGAGTCTCACAGTTTGGGTTCTTTCTATTGAGAAATTTGGCAATATTTTGGCTCCGATGTCGAGCTGGTGAGTGTCTCTTCATTCTCGAACAACGTTGAGGTTCGCAGCTCTAATATAAGTCGAGAAAATTATCCTCATTCGCAGCCATGTTTTCTTATGTGTATCCTTGTACACGTGTATTGCCGCATTGGCCTATGTCGCCAGTGCCCTGACGCATGAGTCTCACAGTTTGGGTTATTTCCATTGAGAAATTTGGCAATATTTTGGCTCAGATGTCGAGCTGGTGAGTGTCTCTTCATTCTCGAACAACGTTGAGGTTCGCAGCTCAAATATAAGTCGAAAAAATTATCCTCATTCGCAGCCACATTTTGTGATGTGTATGTTTGTACACTTGTATTGCCGCATAGGCCTATGCCGTCAGTGCCCTGACGCATGGGTCTCACGGTTTGGGTTTTTTCCAGTAAGAAATTTGGCAATATTTTGGCTCCGATGTTGAGCTGGTGAGTGTCTCTTCATTCTCGAACAACGTTGAGGTTCGCAGCTCAGATATAAGTCGAGAAAATTATCCTCATTCGCAACCATGTTTTCTTATGTGTATCTATGTACACGTGTATTGCCGCATTGGCCTAGGTCGCCAGTGCCCTGACGCATGAGTCTCACAGTTTGGGTTCTTTCTATTGAAAAATTTGGCAATATTTTGGCTCTGATGTCGAGCTGGTGAGTATCTCTTCATTCTCGAACAACGTTGAGGTTCGCAGCTCAAATATAAGTCCAGAAAATAATCCTCATTTGCAGCTACCTTTTCTGATGTGTATGTTTGTACACGTGTATTGCCGCATTGGCCTATGCCGCCAGTGCCCTGACGCATGAGTCTCACAGTTTGGGTTCTTTCTATTGAGAAATTTCGCAATATTTTGGCTCCGATGTCGAGCTGGTGAGTGTCTCTTCATTCTCGAACAACGTTGAGGTTCGCAGCTCAAATATAAGTCGAGAAAATTGTCCTCATTCGCAGCCACCTTTTCTTAGGTGTATCTATGTACACGTGTATTGGCGCATTGGCCTATGCCGCCAGTGCCCTGACGCATGAGTCTCACAGTTTGGGCTCTTTCCATTAAGAAATTTGGCAATATTTTGGCTCAGATGTCGAGCTGGTGAGCGTCTCTTCATTCTCGAACAACGTTGAGGTTCGCAGCTAAGATATAAGTCGAGAAAATTATCCTCATTCGCAGGCACCTTTTCTTATGTGTATGTTTGTACACGTGTATTGCCGCATTGGCCTATGCCGCCAGTGCCCTGACGCATGAGTCTCACAGTTTGGGTTCTTTCTATTGAGAAATTTGGCAATATTTTGGCTCCGATGTCGAGCTGGTGAGTGTCTCTTCATTCTCGAACAACGTTGAGGTTCGCAGCTCTAATATAAGTCGAGCAAATTATCCTCATTCGCAGCCATGTTTTCTTATGTGTATCCTTGTACACGTGTATTGCCGCATTGGCCTATGTCGCCAGTGCCCTGACGCATGAGTCTCACAGTTTGGGTTCTTTCCATTGAGAAATTTGGCAATATTTTGGCTCAGATGTCGAGCTGGTGAGTGTCTCTTCATTCTCGAACAACGTTGAGGTTCGCAGCTCAAATATAAGTCGAAAAAATTATCCTCATTCGCAGCCACATTTTGTGATGTGTATGTTTGTACACTTGTATTGCCGCATAGGCCTATGCCGTCAGTGCCCTGACGCATGGGTCTCACGGTTTGGGTTTTTTCCAGTGAGAAATTTGGCAATATTTTGGCTCCGATGTTGAGCTGGTGAGTGTCTCTTCATTGTCGAACAACGTTGAGGTTCGCAGCTCAGATATAAGTCGAGAAAATTATCCTCATTTGCAACCATGTTTTCTTATGTGTTTCTATGTACACGTGTATTGCCGCATTGGCCTAGGTCGCCAGTGCCCTGACGCATGAGTCTCACAGTTTGGGTTCTTTCTATTGAAAAATTTGGCAATATTTTTGCTCTGATGTCGAGCTGGTGAGTATCTCTTCATTCTCGAACAACGTTGAGGTTCGCAGCTCAAATATAAGTCCAGAAAATAATCCTCATTTGCAGCCACCTTTTCTGATGTGTATGTTTGTACACGTGTATTGCCGCATTGGCCTAGGTCGCCAGTGCCCTGACGCATGAGTCTCACAGTTTGGGCTCTTTCCATTAAGAAATTTGGCAATATTTTGGCTCAGATGTCGAGCTGGTGAGCGTCTCTTCATTCTCGAACAACGTTGAGGTTCGCAGCTAAGATATAAGTCGAGAAAATTATCCTCATTCGCAGGCACCTTTTCTTATGTGTATGTTTGTACACGTGTATTGCCGCATTGGCCTATGCCGCCAGTGCCCTGACGCATGAGTCTCACAGTTTGGGTTCTTTCTATTGAGAAATTTGGCAATATTTTGGCTCCGATGTCGAGCTGGTGAGTGTCTCTTCATTCTCGAACAACGTTGAGGTTCGCAGCTCTAATATAAGTCGAGAAAATTATCCTCATTCGCAGCCATGTTTTCTTATGTGTATCCTTGTACACGTGTATTGCCGCATTGGCCTATGTCGCCAGTGCCCTGACGCATGAGTCTCACAGTTTGGGTTCTTTCCATTGAGAAATTTGGCAATATTTTGGCTCAGATGTCGAGCTGGTGAGTGTCTCTTCATTCTCGAACAACGTTGAGGTTCCCAGCTAAGATAAAAGTCGAGAAAATAATCCTCATTCGCAGCCACCTTTTCTGATGTGTATGTTTGTACACTTGTATTGCCGCATAGGCCTATGCCGTCAGTGCCCTGACGCATGGGTCTCACGGTTTGGTTTTTTTCCAGTGAGAAATTTGGCAATATTGTGGCTCCGATGTTGAGCTTGTGAGTGTCTCTTCATTCTCGAACAACGTTGAGGTTCGCAGCTAAGATAAAAGTCGAGAAAATTATCCTCATTCGCAGCCATGTTTTCTTATGTGTATCTATGTACACGTGTATTGCCGCATTGGCCTAGGTCGCCAGTGCCCTGACGCATGAGTCTCACAGTTTGGGTTCTTTCCATTGAGAAATTTGGCAATATTTTGGCTCAGATGTCGAGCTGGTGAGTATCTCTTCATTCTCGAACAACGTTGAGGTTCCCAGCTAAGATAAAAGTCGAGAAAATAATCCTCATTCGCAGCCACCTTTTCTGATGTGTATGTTTGTACACGTGTATTGCCGCATTGGCCTATGTCGCAAGTGCCCTGACGCATGAGTCTCACAGTTTGGGTTCTTTCCATTAAGAAATTTGGCAATATTTTGGCTCAGATGTCGAGCTGGTGAGTGTCTCTTCATTCTTGAACAACGTTGAGGTTCGCAGCTAAGATATAAGTCGAGAAAATTATGCTCATTCGCAGCCACCTTTTCTGATGTGTATGTTTGTACACTTGTATTGCCGCATAGGCCTATGCCGCCAGTGCACTGACGCATGGGTATCACGGTTTGGGTTTTTTCCAGTGAGAAATTTGGCAATATTTTGGCTCCGATGTTGAGCTGGTGAGTGTCTCTTCATTCTCGAACAACGTTGAGGTTCGCAGCTCAGATATAAGTCGAGAAAGGTATCCTCATTCGCAGCCATGTTTTCTTATGTGTATCTATGTACACGTGTATTGCCGCATTGGCCTATGTTGCCAGTGCCCTGACGCATGAGTCTCACAGTTTGGGTTCTTTCCATTGAGAAATTTGGCAATATTTTGGCTCAGATATCGAGCTGGTGAGTGTCTCTTTATTCTCGAACAACGTTGAGGTTCGCAGCTCAAATATAAGTCCAGAAAATAATCCTCATTTGCAGCCACCTTTTCTGATGTGTATGTTTGTACACGTGTATTGCCGCATTGGCCTATGCCGCCAGTGCCCTGACGCATGAGTCTCACAGTTTGGGTTCTTTCTATTGAGAAATTTGGCAATAGTTTGGCTCCGATGTCGAGCTGGTGAGTGTCTCTTCATTCTCGAACAACGTTGAGGTTCGCAGCTCAAATATAAGTCGAGAAAATTGTCCTCATTCGCAGCCACCTTTTCTTAGGTGTATCTATGTACACGTGTATTGGCGCATTGGCCTATGCCGCCAGTGCCCTGACGCATGAGTCTCACAGTTTGGGTTCTTTCTATTGAGAAATTTGGCAATATTTTGGCTCCGATGTCGAGCTGGTGAGTGTCTCTTCATTCTCGAACAACGTTGAGGTTCGCAGCTCAAATATAAGTCGAGAAAATTATCCTCATTCGCAGCCATGTTTTCTTATGTGTATCCTTGTACACGTGTATTGCCGCATTGGCCTATGTCGCCAGTGCCCTGACGCATGAGTCTCACAGTTTGGGTTCTTTCCATTGAGAAATTTGGCAATATTTTGGCTCAGATGTCGAGCTGGTGAGTGTCTCTTCATTCTCGAACAACGTTGAGGTTCGCAGCTCAAATATAAGTCGAGAAAATTATCCTCATTCGCAGCCACATTTTGTGATGTGTATGTTTGTACACTTGTATTGCCGCATAGGCCTATGCCGTCAGTGCCCTGACGCATGGGTCTCACGGTTTGGGTTTTTTCCAGTGAGAAATTTGGCAATATTTTGGCTCCGATGTTGAGCTGGTAAGTGTCTCTTCATTCTCGAACAACGTTGAGGTTCGCAGCTCAGATATAAGTCGAGAAAATTATCCTCATTCGCAACCATGTTTTCTTATGTGTATCTATGTACACGTGTATTGCCGCATTGGCCTAGGTCGCCAGTGCCCTGACGCATGAGTCTCACAGTTTGGGTTCTTTCTATTTAAAAATTTTGCAATATTTTGGCTCTGATGTCGAGCTGGTGAGTATCTCTTCATTCTCGAACAACGTTGAGGTTCGCAGCTAAAATATAAGTCCAGAAAATAATCCTCATTTGCAGCCACCTTTTCTGATGTGTATGTTTGTACACGTGTATTGCCGCATTGGCCTATGCCGCCAGTGCCCTGACGCATGAGTCTCACAGTTTGGGTTCTTTCTATTGAGAAATTTGGCAATATTTTGGCTCCGATGTCGAGCTGGTGAGTGTCTCTTCATTCTCGAACAACGTTGAGGTTCGCAGCTCAAATATAAGTCGAGAAAATTGTCCTCATTCGCAGCCACCTTTTCTTAGGTGTATCTATGTACACGTGTATTGGCGCATTGGCCTATGCCGCCAGTGCCCTGACGCATGAGTCTCACAGTTTGGGCTCTTTCCATTAAGAAATTTGGCAATATTTTGGCTCAGATGTCGAGCTGGTGAGCGTCTCTTCATTCTCGAACAACGTTGAGGTTCGCAGCTAAGATATAAGTCGAGAAAATTATCCTCATTCGCAGGCACCTTTTCTTATGTGTATGTTTGTACACGTGTATTGCCGCATTGGCCTATGCCGCCAGTGCCCTGACGCATGAGTCTCACAGTTTGGGTTCTTTCTATTGAGAAATTTGGCAATATTTTGGCTCCGATGTCGAGCTGGTGAGTGTCTCTTCATTCTCGAACAACGTTGAGGTTCGCAGCTCAAATATAAGTCGAGAAAATTATCCTCATTCGCAGCCATGTTTTCTTATGTGTATCCTTGTACACGTGTATTGCCGCATTGGCCTATGTCGCCAGTGCCCTGACGCATGAGTCTCACAGTTTAGGTTCTTTCCATTGAGAAATTTGGCAATATTTTGGCTCAGATGTCGAGCTGGTGAGTGTCTCTTCATTCTCGAACAACGTTGAGGTTCGCAGCTCAAATATAAGTCGAGAAAATTATCCTCATTCGCAGCCACATTTTGTGATGTGTATGTTTGTACACTTGTATTGCCGCATAGGCCTATGCCGTCAGTGCCCGGACGCATGGGTCTCACGGTTTGGGTTTTTTCCAGTGAGAAATTTGGCAATATTTTGGCTCCGATGTTGAGCTGGTGAGTGTCTCTTCATTCTCGAACAACGTTGAGGTTCGCAGCTCAGATATAAGTCGAGAAAATTATCCTCATTCGCAACCATGTTTTCTTATGTGTATCTATGTACACGTGTATTGCCGCATTGGCCTAGGTCGCCAGTGCCCTGACGCATGAGTCTCACAGTTTGGGTTCTTTCTATTGAAAAATTTGGCAATATTTTGGCTCTGATGTCGAGCTGGTGAGTATCTCTTCATTCTCGAACAACGTTGAGGTTCGCAGCTCAAATATAAGTCCAGAAAATAATCCTCTTTTGCAGCCATGTTTTCTTATGTGTATCCTTGTACACGTGTATTGCCGCATTGGCCTATGTCGCCAGTGCCCTGACGCATGAGTCTCACAGTTTGGGTTCTTTCCATTGAGAAATTTGGCAATATTTTGGCTCAGATGTCGAGCTGGTGAGTGTCTCTTCATTCTCGAACAACGTTGAGGTTCGCAGCTCAAATATAAGTCGAGAAAATTATCCTCATTCGCAGCCACATTTTGTGATGTGTATGTTTGTACACGTGTATTGCCGCATTGGCCTATGCCGCCAGTGCCCTGACGCATGAGTCTCACAGTTTGGGCTCTTTCCATTAAGAAATTTGGCAATATTTTGGCTCAGATGTCGAGCTGGTGAGCGTCTCTTCATTCTCGAACAACGTTGAGGTTCGCAGCTAAGATATAAGTCGAGAAAATTATCCTCATTCGCAGGCACCTTTTCTTATGTGTATGTTTGTACACGTGTATTGCCGCATTGGCCTATGCCGCCAGTGCCCTGACGCATGAGTCTCACAGTTTGGGTTCTTTCTATTGAGAAATTTGGCAATATTTTGGCTCCGATGTCGAGCTGGTGAGTGTCTCTTCATTCTCGAACAACGTTGAGGTTCGCAGCTCAAATATAAGTCGAGAAAATTATCCTCATTCGCAGCCATGTTTTCTTATGTGTATCCTTGTACACGTGTATTGCCGCATTGGCCTATGTCGCCAGTGCCCTGACGCATGAGTCTCACAGTTTGGGTTCTTTCCATTGAGAAATTTGGCAATATTTTGGCTCAGATGTCGAGCTGGTGAGTGTCTCTTCATTCTCGAACAACGTTGAGGTTCGCAGCTCAAATATAAGTCGAGAAAATTATCCTCATTCGCAGCCACATTTTGTGATGTGTATGTTTGTACACTTGTATTGCCGCATAGGCCTATGCCGTCAGTGCCCTGACGCATGGGTCTCACGGTTTGGGTTTTTTCCAGTAAGAAATTTGGCAATATTTTGGCTCCGATGTTGAGCTGGTGAGTGTCTCTTCATTCTCGAACAACGTTGAGGTTCGCAGCTCAGATATAAGTCGAGAAAATTATCCTCATTCGCAGCCATGTTTTCTTATGTGTATCCTTGTACACGTGTATTGCCGCATTGGCCTATGTCGCCAGTGCCCTGACGCATGAGTCTCACAGTTTGGGTTCTTTCTATTGAGAAATTTGGCAATATTTTGGCTCCGATGTCGAGCTGGTGAGTGTCTCTTCATTCTCGAACAACGTTGAGGTTCGCAGCTGAAATATAAGTCGAGAAAGTTATCCTCATTCGCAGCCATGTTTTCTTATGTGTATCTATGTACACGTGTATTGCCGCATTGGCCTAGGTCGCCAGTGCCCTGACGCATAAGTCTCACAGTTTGGGTTCTTTCCATTGAGAAATTTGGCAATATTTTGGCTCAGATGTCGAGCTGGTGAGTGTCTCTTCATTCTCGAACAACGTTGAGGTTCGCAGCTCAAATATAAGTCGAGAAAAGTATCCTCATTCGCAGCCACCTTTTCTGATGTGTATGTTTGTACACTTGTATTGCCGCATAGGCCTATGCCGTCAGTGCACTGACGCATGGGTCTCACGGTTTGGGTTTTTTCCAGTGAGAAATTTGGCAATATTTTGGCTCCGATGTTGAGCTGGTGAGTGTCTCTTCATTCTCGAACAACGTTGAGGTTCGCAGCTCGGATATATATGGAGAGAACATTATCCTCATTCGCAGCCATGTTGTCTTATGTGTATCTATGTACACGTGTATTGCCGCATTGGCCTATGTCGCCAGTGCCCTGACGCATGAGTCTCACAGTTTGGGTTCTTTCCATTGAGAAATTTGGCAATATTTTGGCTCAGATGTTGAGCTGGTGAGTGTCTCTTCATTCTCGAACAATGTTGAGGTTCGCAGCTCAAATATAAGTCGAGAAAATTATCCTCATTCGCAGCCACCTTTTCTGATGTGTATGTTTGTACACTTGTATTGCCGCATAGGCCTATGCCGTCAGTGCACTGACGCATGGGTCTCACGGTTTGGGTTTTTTCCAGTGAGAAATTTGGCAATATTTTGGCTCCGATGTTGAGCTGGTGAGTGTCTCTTCATTCTCGAAAAACGTTGAGGTTCGCAGCTAAGATATAAGTCGAGAAAATTATCCTCATTCGCAGCCATGTTTTCTTATGTGTATCTATGTACACGTGTATTGCCGCATTGGCCTAGGTCGCCAGTGCCCTGACGCATGAGTCTCACGGTTTGGGTTTTTTCCAGTGAGAAATTTGGCAATATTGTGGCTCAGATGTCGACCTGGTGAGTGTCTCTTTATTCTCGAACAACGTTGAGGTTCGCAGCTCAAATATAAGTCGAGAAAATTAACCTTATTCGCAGCCATGTTTTCGTGTGTGTATATATGTACACGTGTATTGCCGCATAGGCCTATGCCGTCAGTGCCCTGACGCATGAGTCTCACAGTTTGGGTTCTTTCTATTGAGAAATTTGGCAATATTTTGGCTCCGATGTCGAGCTGGAGAGGGTCTCTTCATTCTCGAACAACGTTGAGGTTCGCAGCTCAAATATAAGTCGAGAAAATTATCCTCATTCGCAGCCACCTTTTCTTATGTGTATGTTTGTACACGTGTATTGCCGCATTGGCCTATTCCGCCTGTGCCCTGACGC